>JANAVB010011641.1:0-58858 GCA_029216955.1 Iris pallida | reverse complement strand
GAAGATGTTTGCTGAATCTGCGAGAGTCCTCTTCTTCTTCTAAGTCACTGGCTTCGCTCTCGTGCTAAATGCTTGTGTTGGTATATTTCGAGAGGTTTGCCTCTTATACGATCTTTCATGTCAGCTTCCTTCTTTGCAGTTGGGTAATCTTTTTTGACGTGCCCTATCTTCTTACAGCCGAAACAATGGGCTCATCATCTTCTTTGTGTTGTTCCTTCTTCTTTGGTTGAAGCAAAAAACTTTTGAAGTTATGGACCATTAGTGCTTGATCATCACCTTCAGAATTATCGTCATCAGTATCTACTGGAGCAACCTTTCGGCGATGAGCTCTTAGTGTAATTTCCTTTTCCTTTGGAGTGCTTTTCAAAGTCTTTGAGATCAATCTCATGCGTCAACGGCTTGCCCACCAACGTTTCTAGAGACATAGTGGTGAGATCATTTCCTTCTATGATTGCGTGGCTTTGGGATTCCAGTTCTTCGTTAATCCCCTTAGTACCTTGCGTATCTTCTCAATGGTTGGAGTAGTCTTTACCAAGAAAAGATAGAGGGTTACGATGTCGAGGAATCTGGTAATCATATGTTTGATCGTCTTATTGGGCTTCATCTTGAAAGTTCGTACTCTTGCATCAGACGACTGATTTTTGATTCTTTCACCTGTGTGGTACCTTCATGGGTAACCTCCAGAAGCTTCCATATTTCGTGTGAGGTAGAGCACGTAGAGACCTTGTTGAATTTAGTCCTATCTATAGCACAGAAGAGAGCATTAATAGCCTTAGCATCTAGACTAGCATGTTTCTTTTCTTGGTCGGTATATTTGTCGTGGGTTTATTAGTGGGAGTCCTTTCGACAATAATTCTAGCAGGCTTCTTGTAACTATCAGTGACGATGGTCAAAAGGTCAAAGTCTAGAGACTTTAGATAGAATCTCATTCTAGTCTTCCAATAGGTGTAGTTGGTTCCATCAAATATGGGTGGCCTATTTGTGGACTATCCTTCACCATAGTTGGTGAAGATAGGTTGTGTGGTTGCCATGGATCAGCTCTAGGATGTCAATCCAATATTAAGAGAACAGAGCTCTGATACTAATTGAAGTTACGTGTAGGCAACTCTAGAGGGGGTGAATAGAGCTTGTGTCGATAATCACCAATTAAAAAATAATTCTATATCAACTCCACAGAAAACTATCAAGAGATTAAGTAATAGAGATAAATCAGAAATAAATAGAGATCGTATAGCATACGCAAACACAGCATTTTAACAAGTTTTCCTTGTGGGGGACTAGTCAGGCCTTAGAACTCTTGCTCAGGATTGAAATCTTCTATTTGTGAAATAGGGTACAACCACGTCCTTTACTCAGAAGAGCATGCCAACTTCTTTCAACTTCGCAGAGGCAAAACTTGGAATTGTCTAAGTGACTTTTCTTTTACTCTTGCACACAACTTCTAGCTGATATCGCACTGAGCACCTTGGGCTAAGGAGAGTTGTGGCTTAGGAGAAATGGAAGAGTGGGGCTTAGATTAGTAGAGCTTAAAAGGCTTGAAAGTTTGAAGGTAAGAGATGATTTAAAATGGAAAATTCAAGCTCTATTTATACTAGTCTGAGGAGCAGAATTTGGCTTGAATTCTGTCCCAAAAATTCAAATTTTTGAACGTTGGACATCTAGTATCAAGTAGGCCCTAAAAATTAGTGTCCTGATTTTTAGGAGACAGAGTTCGGCCGAACTACCTTTGACAGAGTTTGGCCTGAATTCTGTTTAGTAGGGGCCAGAACTATGAAATGGGCTTTGGATGTATTGGATTGGTTTGGTGATGTCTTGTTTTACTTGTGGAGTAAGCATAGGCTCAAGATAGCTCAATGCGACTCAGCGTACATAATCCTAGACTAAATAAAATAAAAAGTACAGACTATGTACAAGTACAATTGCAATAATCAATATGTTGATGATGACGGTCTTGAGCTTTATATGTTCACTACAAGAAAAATGATGACTCTTGACGGTTTATAAGTTGCGGTCATCAAAAACTGTCAACAATAGTGGTTATCTTGACGGTTTTAGACTTACGTCAAGAGAAGACAAGTTTTTTGTCACTTTAGCAATTTTATAGCATATATGTTGACGGTTTCGAAGGATCCGTGAACATTTTTTATATTGACGTTTTGATAATAACCGTCAACTATGCATATGCGAAAAAATTCTCACTTACATTGAGCTGGTATTTGGTAAATTTTTTGAATTTTTCCCTTTATCATCTATATTGACGATTTATAGTCATAACATATATTTGCTAGACAAGTATTCTTCGATCATTTCACTCCCATCATCGAAAACTCCTTTTCTCCTTTCCTCTTCCCTCCTCTCTTCTTCCCCATTTCTTCTCTTTCTCTCCACTTCACGTATCCCCGTCACCGTCCTCAAGAAGCTCATCTCTTCCTCAGTGTCCCCAACCTCCTCCCTCTTCTAAACCCCAAATCCCATTCATCTTCCACCTCAAACCCTAGCTACAAACCCTAACCCAGACGATCTGACGGGGAGAATAAGAATAAGAAGATAATTAGTGATAGATCTGAAAGGGATAGGAATCGGGGGTACCACCCTGACCCTAGTTTTTTAATTTCATTTCAGTAACTAATTGTGTGGAATCGGTTGGTTCTGTTGATTTCTGTTATGTATTGGTCATTGATCATGTTCGATGTAGGAAGCACGGATGTCTCAATAGTCGTTGTGTCGAACACGTACCAGATACGACACAGATGGTGGTCTTGGTGCTAGAATTGAATGGGGGCTGAATTTATTTTGGCGAAAGAGATTTTTAGAAAAATTAAAAATGGGATTCTTTACGGACTAAAATACGCTTCTCTTAGGTTTATTTTCTTCAATTTAGTAGGAATTGGTTGGTTCAGTACTGCAAGCTGCAATTATACAAAAGGGGATGGTACTGCTCATTCTGCCCTATCTTTCTCATGTCTACTGTGCTAGAACGCACGAGGAAGATTGCTTGATGTTATATAACTACTATTTGTTTTGAGTTCTAGTATAGCTTTGATGCCTATTTCTGTCTGTCATTATTACTGGACAGGCTCCTTTGGAGGTGAAGCATAGGCGTTTTAACTTCCAGGAGAGAACTGGTCAACTACCATTACAGAAAGAGGTTAGTCTGGTTTTTCTTTGGCTAGGCTAGAAAGTAAATCATTTACACTCCCTCATTGGGCCTCTTTATGCAACAGGTGAAGAGGTGGACTACGAGGTGTCCTCATTGGGGTGGCTATGTACTTATGTCAGTGTCTTGGGAAAACTTGAAGGTTGGTTTGTTTTTGAATTGGCATGGATATTTTATATGTTTATGATGCTCTTGTTGGAATTCTTCTACAAATGACAGTGCAGCTCAGGAGCTCAATTCGACTCGGCCGATATAGCTCATCATGGCTTCATTAATGCAAGCATGAATATGGAAATGAACTAATTTCTGTAACAAGACAAGCTTCAACATGGAAGCTTGCCTAATGAGCTCATGAGCAAGCTTGACTGGAAAGCTCGACGAGTATCCCATTCGGATCGACTCATGTTGTATATACATATTTTCCTAAAACATACTAGCTAGCTAACAACCAAAACTAAATTGATGTTGCTAGTGTTGAATTACTATTGACAGTAGTATGCTGGCTAATGACGTATTTATTGTTTCATTCTTATATTGACTTTATATGGGGTGACTGGTAATATTTTCTTCGTTGCTTTCTTTATGGCTTATTACTTACGCATAATTATCAAGATATTAGTAAACCATCTATTAATAATAAGCTTTATTTTCTTTTCTTTTTTTATATGGTCCCTAGTTGTCAATTAATAATGACAACCTAATAAATGGAATATCATTACACTTAATTCTCGGAAACATGCTACTGCTCTTTTTATTTACCAAATTGTTTCTTGCCTACTTGATCCGGTGACATTCCAGTCTTCTATAAGTTCACCAATTTCCTCTGTCTGTCTGCACGGCACCTGTTACCAATAAAAAATCGATGGACTTTAGTAACCGTCTTTTGGAGAAGTTGTTATAAATGTACCAATATAGCTTCGTTAGAACAAGCAATACCAACCTCTAATTTATTAGTGCCTCTAAACTTTCAGTTACTATGGTCCATGACAATTGTGGCACACTTGTGTCATACCATAGCGTGTATCTCTTGCTTGCGACCATTATGTTATATTTGGAGTTTCTATCTTCCATAATACCATCAAGTATATATGTTGCTCAGACACAGTAACAACATGGACATGATACCTATTTGGTTTATCCTAGTGTATTTTGGAGTATGTTGATGTGTCAGATACGCATCTAACATGACAAGGCCCAGATATTTGGTGTTTCCATCTTTCCTAGACAATGACCCATTATAAATTGAGAATAATCTTCAATTGTTGTACTGTACCGGTATACTTGAACTGGCAAACACTTTTCTGGCCCCTTAGTTTTGAATCATATTATTGTAGGTTTACCCCTCTACCCACCCGGCACACACAAACTGAGGTTCACACTATCCATATTGAAACCTCTTACGATAATCTATTGGGGATTTGAAGGGGTTTCTGAGAGTTTTGTAGTGGTTTTGGCCTTTCGAATCAGCTGATTTGTCGGTTGGGTATCAGTCAATGACTGTACACTATTCGGTCAACTACAGTTAACTGTAAAAAATTGTATTGCTAATTCAAGTTCCTCCTCTTTGCTTCTGACAACTAGTTCCATTTCCTTCCTTGCATAGTGCTTATTTGCCTCCAGTAGTCATGAAGAAGCCATAAGGGGAAATTGGACCACCTCATAACATTAAAGCATATATCTTGATTACTTCAATATTCCTGGTTAATGATTTGCATTATTTTAAGCATTCATGTTTTACATGTGATGTCTGAGACCATGTTTAACAATTTTTAGAATTAAACTTAACTGATATTACCTCTTTCATTTGCCCTTCTTTATTGAATTATAAATAGTTCTATTAAAGTAACACTCTTAAAGTGGAGATCACTTGAAAAAATATGCATCAAAATCAAAATGAATATCAATGTAAATAGTTTTGCATGTTTCTAATGTTGTTACTTTCTCCATTATTGTACTCTAAGAATTACCTTAACTCATGCAGTTTGTGTGGGGTATGTCAAATTCCTCGATAAGTCCGCCAGTTGCATTGGCTATTAATTCCTCATGAAGTGTATCTACTAGATACAGATATTGTGGGGACTTGTGGTTCGTGGATCTTGGTTGCTCTTTCAGTGTGGTGGTACTACTGCTAGTCTGCGACCCTCTCAGTTATGGTAGTGTTGAACTTTCTTTGAAACAATATCGAACTTGTGCATGTTTCATTTTATAATTATCTATATGAAACTGAGGTTAGGTAAATTTTTAAATCTACAAAATTTGACAAAAATATTGAGTTAGATTGAATGATGGTCAATGATTGACCATATTCATCCAAATAGCCCCTGGAATTGTGGTTTCTTAGAGTCAAATTTCAACCCTAATTCCAACAATCTTAAATCGTAAGTATCAGTTAAGGCAAGTAGTTGGCATCCTTCAATTCGATACATTATGATACATCATATAGGCAATGCCATACTGTTATACTGATGTATGCTTTATATTCTGTGCAGATAAAGCCTCACAGGAACATTCGAAGTAGGTGGCGTCAGGACAAAGCCGGCTACAGACAGCATTGTAACTGGTTTGTGAGCCAACGTGATGATGAATGGGACTTCCTTAGCTTTCTCTTGTGGCAAAGCTTGTGGTTGGTATGCCATTCAAGGTTTGATCTGCTCCTTTGAGAATAACTTTCCCTATCCATTTATTCTATAATCTATCGAAGTCAAAACTATTGTTTGACTTATTTGATATACTATCAGGATCTGGCAATATAGACTTGATTCTTCGAAGAGAGCTTCCTGCATTAGAAGATATGATGCTGTAAGGACATTATCCTCGATTATGAAATATGAATACTTTTTCCATCTTACTTTCCTTTCTATGATGAGTTAGTTCTTTATAGGATACAACTCAATTTATTTTCAAAATTCTTTAGTTATTTTGAAAGCTTGAGCTGACTTATATCCCTCTAATGCTCAGAGGTTAGCTCTTAAAAGATTGATTGATATAAGTTGGGAACTTTGACTCCTTTGTTCGAACAACTCACCAAACCACTACCCAATGTATTGTCCTTGTAGATCTGAAGGAGATTTCAACTGGCACTAGAAGCTTCTGCAAGTAAGCCATTGACATGTAACTACTGTGGATAGTTATATAAAATTACTATTGTTTGAATCATGATGTTGGTTGAACCAATGCCTTTGTTTGAAGCCCTCTCTGTTTCTAATTCTTATATACTTGTTAGGACATGTTGTAAGTTCTCTGGCTTAGTCTTTCAAAAACCCGTTGTACTGAATATGATGAGATAGAAATTGAACTTCACTAGTCAGTCACATGTTTATTTGTAGTTCAAACATGTACTGCACTATTCTTGACCTCATCTAAAATTATTGTAAGTCTCGAGCCTCGACCTACATTATTGTTTTTTAGCCTAAACTGAAATGAATTCAGCTGATTTATGTTTGATTTTGTGGCTATTGCATTATTGTTTTTTGGCCTAAACTGCCTTCCAATTTTTTATATTCATCAAAAAATATTTTAATTTATTTTGTATAAGTTGTTCAATTGTTTCTCTGATGAAAGGCAGTATTGGGTGATGATTTATATCATCAATAACTGTTGTTGTCCTCCTCCTTCAAGGGAATATTGTTTCCTTGAATTTGAAAAATAACACTTCATCGGCTTCTTAAGAATAAAATTTCAAACCTCCCAGACTTGATGTTACCAAGGCTCAACATGGGCAACATGTACATGTACTAAAATTTATTTTTCAGAAAAAAGACAATGTCCTAGCAATTAGCATATAGGTAGGTTAGTATAATGTAGATGTAGGTTGTTGTCAACGGGATTTTATCTACAATTTTATGATTGTGAATGTACGTGAAAGGAGAATCTTATCAAAAACTCCATTTCACCATGATGATCTTCGCCGTTGAAATTGCTTGAACAAGAAACAATACAATTTGCATCCAGTATATATAATGGCAGTAGTTGACTTGGTCCAAAGTTTGGAGAAAAAATGTGATCAGACTCCAAACCATTAATTGTGTTCTAAACATTTAAAACGCATCGACCACACTAAGTTCTAGTGGGCATGGAACTTAAGAATATGTAGTTCTAAAGACTTGGTATCATGATAAAAAAAATTGGACACTTGTGCATAGTAAAAACAAAAATTTATAGATTCTTAGACACTAAAGACAACATGGAAATGAGAGGTTTTTATCCATGGATTATGAAATTTGTTATGCATTTATCGGTGGTAGTGGTGTCCTCTGTAACCCTTTCCCTTTGGTATAAATTATGAGGGTGAGTTAAGAGAACTTGAGAAGTATATACTTTCTAATTTGGTATGCTTTTGCTTAATCAATTGTTGTAATGTATTCTTCAATTTATTCTTTTTCTGCAATGTCATTGTTTGGTGGGTTAGAGTTTTACTGATACTTGCTTATTGATACAAACGTCTACTTGCTTATTGCAATTCTTTTTTAGAGTTTTTGTTCTTAGTTGATATCAGTTTATACAAACATGTGCATATAATGATTAAATATATTTCTCTTTTTCTCTCAGGATCTACATGGAAAATGAAGGTGTTGTTTATATGGGAGGGATGTGCTCCGGCCGGGTTTGCTACATATTTTGGTTTTATTTGTATAATTTTCAGTTTTGATGTTTAAGATGTATAGAAACTACATACTTTGGTTGGATATGTTTGTGGTTGGACAAATGTTAGATGTTTATGGTTGGACGTGTTGGATGTCTTGGAAGTTTGTTGTGTATGAACAATATATTTATTAATATAAAATTTGGGTATTGTGGTTATTTGATGTATGTATATCTTCTGGATTATTGATATTATGTGTGTGTGTTTGATTAATAATATATAATTATAAATGATTTTTTTGTAATACAAAATTTAGCTTTTTGACGGTTATAAAACATCAACAATTAACTCAATCCTGCTACAAAAGGGCTTTTCTTAACGGAGCCGTCATCTAGGCGAGTCAAGACAAGTTTTCAACTACATTACGGTTTCAAAAAATGCTATCTTGACGGCTAAAAACAGTCAAGAAAACTACTTAATATGACGGCCAAAAACAGTAAAGAAAAGCCCTGCCAGCGACTTCAAGAAAAGGGGGGTCCTTTCTTGACTTTGGCCTACTTGACGGATCCGCAATCTTCAAGATCCCCCTTCTTGATGGAGAAAAGCCATCAAAAAAAGCCCTTTTTCTTGTAGTGGTTGTAGCCGATGGTCTTAACTTTTAGCTCATTGTGTCATATTGGATCATGTCAATATATTTTGTTAATTCTCTAAATTAGCTTGAGTGTCATCTAGTTTGGGTCAATACATAGGCTCCCACATCCCCTGGGGTATTCATGGATTCTGTTAAAGGAACTCACCCTTTCTATACTTTACCCTATTGGAGAAAACAATTCAGTCCATATAGGGGTGCAACTCGGGTAGGTTGGGTCGGCCTTGAGGTCAACCTGAGCCCAACCCGATGAATCATAAGTCTAGCCGAGCCCAAGTCCAACTCGACATCAGGTTCAACATATGAAGCCCAAGACCATGCCCGGAGGATCGGGCTGGACTCAAGTTGGGTCGGATCCATCGGATTATCGAGCTCTAATATAATATTTAAAATAAATTTAAACATAAGTAATATTAAACACATAATTAAGTAGCATACAAGTCTTGATAATTTTAAAATACAAACTAAAATAATATTAGGATAGAGAATTAAAGAGTTTAGGTGTATATATATATATATATATATATTATATATAATATATATATATATATATATATATATATTTAGGAAAAAAAAAAATATATATATATATATATATATTTAGGTATATATATATATATTATATATATATATATATATATATTATATTATATAAGTCGTTTTAGGTTCTTCAGGTTCCCGACACATAAACCCGAGCCCAATCCAATTTTTGATCGCGTTCAAATATTTTGACCCAAATCCAAACCCGAACCCGAATATCTTCAACCCTAATCCAACCCATTAACGGGTTTATCCGATCGGGCTCGGGTTTAGCCCGCCCAAGTAGCATCCTACAACCATATCACCTCTGAGTTGTCTTCCTATACCCTAGCGAAGATCATGTCTACCACGTCTATATCACCTCTGAGTAGTCGTCTCTCTATGATGACCTCGGGTTGTCATAAACCCCTTAGAAAACATTTCATGCCCATACTACCTCTGAATTGTCATTCTATACACTAGCGAAGTTGTGCCTACCATGTCCATATTGCCACTGAGTAGACGTCTCTTCCATGACAATCCACCATGATTGTCATATCATTTATAAAACCTTTCACGTTTATACTACCTTTGAGTCGTATACACCCATAGAGTCCATCCTTTGTAGGAACGAAATCGTAAAGCAGAATACTTTAGAGGGGGGTGAATAGAGTAGGCAGC
Source organism: Iris pallida (assembly GCA_029216955.1). Lineage (NCBI taxonomy): Eukaryota > Viridiplantae > Streptophyta > Magnoliopsida > Asparagales > Iridaceae > Iris > Iris pallida. The sequence goes on along the minus strand of JANAVB010011641.1, from coordinate 49,270 downwards.
GGAATATTGCTAATAAAAATCTTGTTAGCAGTTAGATCACAGATATAATAATAATCACAAAGTAAATGACAGAAATTAAAGTGAGCAAAAGGCAAACGCAAACACCGAGATTTATACTGGTTTCCCTCTTGTGAGGACTAGTCCAGTCGAAAGAACTCTAGCTTCCAGTGAATCCACTATTGGAAAATCCTGCAAGTTTTCATACGAAGTCCTTGCAACTTCTATAGACGCAAGCTTTGATACGAAGAACTCGACCAACTTCAATTGTGAAGATTTGTATCTTCTATCAAGCCTCTGATTACAATCGCTCTGAAACTTCTAGACCGTACCGCACTGGCAAATCGACTAGAGAATTGTAACTGGCATAGGATTTGAAAATGTAAGCTTTTAAAAACTCTTTGGAAGAATGTAAGCTCAGGAAGAGAAGAAATTGAAGAGTGAATTGGTTATTTGAAATGATCGAAATACTTCTCTATTTATAGTTTTTCCAAAGACAGAACTCTGACAGAATTTGGGCAGAATTCGGACAGAACTCTTTGTAACAAACCGCAACTGAAGGATGACCAAGTTCAAATCCAACGATCACTAACGTTCCAATTGGCCGAACTCTGGCCGAACTCGGACCGAGTTCTGCTAGGGTTCTACCAATTCAATTTTTGAGAAAAATCAAATTTGGCTTTTTGAAAAGTCCTTCAGAAGCTTTTGGTAAAAAGGATATTTTACAAAAACGTAGGTCATTTGTAAAAGAATAGGATGGTTTTTGAAAAATATTTTTAGATAGTTTATTTGCCAGTACGACTCGGTGTACAATGTATTCCTAGTCTCAATAAAGTAAAAAATTACATAGCTTAAGAGGAAGTATATTCTGAATGGCAAACAGCTTCGGAACAGCTTCGGTCTTAAACAAGGTAAATATCCATTGTTGAGCAGTGTCCAAAACGTCGTAGGTAAACATCTGAATCGACTTGCATTTATATCGAGACAGTGTTTGATCAATTATTAAAATCAGGTTTGACCATGACCATTGGGCCAACAGTCTCCCCCATTTTGATAATTGAAAAACCTTGCCGATATAACATCTAAGCTTGGATCAATTCAAAATAGTAATCAAAAGAAATTATTCATAACATGTATTCACGAAAATGTTATCTTATTTCTCCCCCGTTGTCACTCAGCAAAATAATTGCAAAAGAGAAGCTCCCCCGCAATAAATGCATAAGTAACAACAGTGAAGAAAACACAATAAAAAATATATAGAATATTCATTACAAGCATGGTATAACAGTGAATATAGTAAGAGAAACAGATAGTCTAGAGAACAACACATGCATGTATTTGTCACAGGCAGTATTTAAAGTGCGAGAATAAACTGAGACAAATAAAGTGCTGAATAATAAACTAAGATGCCAAAACTGAGGCATAATCAAAACTATGTCTATGAACAGTCACATAATAGAAAAGTGCTGATAATAACTAAAAATAAGAGTACTGATCTTGGAATGTCGGAGCATTTCCAAGTAAAATTAGACAAAAGTAACAGTCTCAATATCTAACATCTCAAAAATCATCGTCATCCTCGTCAACATCGTCATCAGCTGCAGTGCCAGCATGTCCAGAAGGACCAGCTCCAGAAGTACCAGTTCCAGAAGTGCGAGGAGTGGCACCAGCGGTATGATACCAATCATAAGCGTTTCCTGGCTAGAACAAAGAGTGGACCGCCTCGTCGTCAATACGGTAGCTAGAAACAGAAGGGTCTCGAGGTAGAGAGCTAGAAGAATGACCCATCTGCACAAACCTCAGATCGGCGAAGGAGTTGGCAATCGCTGGAACCGAGTCACATCACGGAACTCATATTCCTTAGAAGTCTCAACATAAAAAGACGGCATATCTGATAAGTGCTGATGAATACCCTCAAATGTCATAGGGTAAGAGTGAGGAGGAACAGGTGCTGTGGGAGTAGGTACAGGAGGAGTAGGTACAATAGGTGAACAAGGCAATGCTGCGATGAGAGAGTTTGAGGAACTTGGGCTTGGGGTCGACAGCACAAGTAGATAGGTCAATATCAAATCTCTAAAAGATACGAGTAATAAGCATCACATAAGATAGGTTACGGTCTCTCCCGCGACATCTACCAATCATCTGGATGATAGTCTTAGGGGCAGAATAAGGAAGCCCCTTAAGAATATGATAAAGAGCAGAGAGCTCAAGTGCAGTGACATCATCTTTGGAAGTGGATTTCGAAAGTAAGGTGGAATAGATGATGCGATGTAATTCGTAGTTAAACAAGTTCAAGGTATTAGCCTTGAACTTTCCAGGACGAGCGCGTACGGGCACACAAAGCTTATTCTTGAAACTAACGAGTGTCGTGCCATCGGGGAAATCAAAATCAGTGATGTCATCGAGCGGGGCACCTTCGTTTGTGATACCAAGGATTTTTGATAACGTTTCATCAGTGAATTCAATATCGATTCCTCCGACACGTATCCTCGCGGTAAAAGTGTCTAACACAAAATTACAATAGAATAATCTAATGGCATTAGTAGCTATGGAAAAGTGCAAGGTAACAAAATATTGTAACCCTAATGCCTCAAAGTAAGGGCGAGGATCTGGAAAGATAGTCCATTTAATTGGCGATCCGGTGCAAATAGTACGCATGATAAAATCGGCGTACCACAATAAAGCTTGATCGGAAGTTTTAAAGTAAAACTCGTCCGACGCACCATCGTCCAATTGGACCGGAGAAAGGAGACAATCCATATGCGGATCTGAAGATGATTCCTCTTCACTGGCATTAGTCTTCTTCCTCTTGAAGGTATTAAATTTAGGCATTCTTTCCCAAAAAATTCTAGAAACCCTAAGTATTGAAAAGTGGAGGAGAGAAGGGATTATACCTTCCATGAATTGGATATGCTGATGAGGATGAAGTTCTCCGCACGAATCCAAAGTTTGGACGAGAATCTCCACTCGGATTGGAAGAACAAAGATTGAGAAAAACTAGGGTTTGAAGGCACGGGCTGCTGTTGAAGTAGTTTGGAGGAAAAAAGAAGATGGAGGCCTCGGGTTCTGGCTGGTACATATAATACCCAGCCGAACTCTGGCCGAATTCGGACCGAACTCGGGCCGAATTCGACAAGGTTTGCCTGGCTATATATATATATCAAAAAAATAGGAATGGGGCCACATCTTTTTCATTAATTCGTTTCAAGTGTTTAATTCAAAGTTTAGTAATTTTAAATCTCAAAGTAATATAATTAATATTTTTTATAAATTAATATTCTTTACATAGCATCTGCCTCGGATTAGCTGTAGGAGTACTGTCCTAGCTAACGAGATTCACCGGGGAACTCTTAAGTACCGCTTCGCTTTGACCGTAGTCGTGGTGACAGACAGACTCTTTTTAGGCTTGTCTCGAAAACAGTTTATGAGTATTGAAAAAATTAATTAATAAAACAAAATTAAATATTATTGACATCTAAAATACCTAATTCTCGACGTAAATAATTGAAATGATCTTCCGCTAGAGGTTTGTGAGTATGTCAGCTAATTGATTCTGTGTGTCTATGTATACAAGGTCTATATCTCCATTTGTTGATGATCTCTAAGAAAGTGATGCTGAATCTCGATATGTTTATACGAGACTGACATACTGGATTCTTAGTCAAATTAAGAGAACTAGTATTGTCACAGAAAAAATATGTGTGAAAAATACAATCCATAGTCTTCTAAGGTTTTGTTTCATCCATAAAATTTGTGCACAACAACGTCCTGCGGCGATATACTCAGCCTCGGTTGTTGATAATGCAACAGAATTTTGCTTTTTACTAAACCAAGAGGACTATAGCTTTCCTAGGAAATGACAAGTGCCACTAGTACTTTTTATATCTACTTTACATCCGGCAAAATCAGCATCAGAATAACCGGTTAAGTCAAATGATATGATTTTAGGATACCAAAAGCCGACAGAAGAAGTACTTTTAAGGTATCCGCTTAACTGCGCACAAATGTGGTTCCTTAGGATTAGCTTGAAAGCGTGCACATAAACAAACACTAACGACTAGCAGTTAAATACAGTAAGCTACCGATCATACCTCGATACTTACGTATGTCGACAGGTTTGCCTTGTTCATCAATATCAAGCTTGGTTGAAGTCGCCATTGGAGTGCTAAGTGGCTTGACTGCTTCTATGTCAAACTTCTTTAATGGATCCTTTGTGTACTTTGCTTGATTTATGAACGTCCCATTGCTGGTTTGTTTGATTTGCAGTCCGAGAAAGAATTTCAGCTCTCTCATCATGCTCATCTCAAACTCATTCTGTATACACTTTGAAAATTCTTGACAAAGAGATTCATCAGTAGATCCAAAGATATTATCATCTACATAGACTTGAATCAAAAGAATATTATTATTCAAAGATTTTATAGACAAAGTAGTATCAACCTTTTCCTTTGAAAAACCGTTATCAAGTAGAAAAGTGCTTAGACAATCGTACCAAGCACGAGGGGCTTGTTTCAAACCGTATAAAGCTTTCTTCAACTTGAAAACATATTCAGGAAATTTGAAATCAGTAAAACCGGGTGGTTGAGCTACATAAACCTCTTCTTTTATAAAACCATTTAAAAATGCGTTTTTTGACATCCATTTGAAATAACATAAAATTATAAAAACATGCAAATGCACATAACATGCAAATAGATTCTAATCTCGCAACTGGGGCATAAGTCTCATCGTAGTCGATACCTTCTTTCTGATTGTATCCTTGAGCTACGAGTCGAGCCTTATTACGAGTCACTAAGCCATTCTCGTTCAGTTTATTTCGGAATACCCATCGGGTGCCAATGACCGGATGATCAATGGGCTTGGGAACAAGTTTCCAAACTTGATTCCGTTCGAATTGGTTTAATTCCTCTTGCAAAGCATCTAACCAACAATTATCACTACATGCTTCATCAATATTTTTGGGTTCAAACTGCGAGACAAAAGCAACACAAGAAGCTATACCTTTATTAGAGGAACGGGTACTTACACCCTTGGAGGTTCATCTGATGCCTGATGTGATGGTTCTATATCTTTGTGTGAAGGTTTTGCAGTAGCTATACTTGGTACGATTATGTCTTCATTGTCATCAACGTCTAAGTGTTGGTTTAGCTTATCAAACTTGACGTTGATAGATTCTTCATTGATCATGGCTATTTTGTTGAGGACTCTATATTCTTTGCTCTTTGCTGCATAACCTAAAAATATACCTTCATCGGCCTTTTCATCAAATTTACTCAAATTATCTTTAGTATTAAGAATAAACATTTACAACCAAAGATTTTGAAATAAGAAACATTTGGTGTTCTATCAAACCATAATTCATTGGGAGTCTTCTTCGATATAGGTCGAATTAGAACCCTATTGAGAATATAACATGTTATATTTACAGCTTCAGCCCATAAGTATCTAGGTAGACTAAACTGGTTTAACATTACTCTAGCCATTTTAGATAGAGTTCTGTTCTTACGTTCAATAACTCCATTTTGTTGTGGAGTCCTAGGATAAGAGAATTCATGCAAATAACCGTGTGTGTCACAAAATTGCTTGAATTCTGCATTTTCAAATTTGCCGCCATGATCACTACGAATGCGAGTAATTATCAACCCTTTTTCATTCTGTACTTTCTTGAAAAAGGTGAGAACTCTGATAATGCATCATTCTTACGTACAAAAAAAAACCCATATATATCTAGAGAAGTCATCTATAATGACAAATGCATATAACTTACCACCTAGACTGGCAATTCTATTGGGTCTAAATAAGTCCATATGCAACAGTTGTAAAGGTCTAGTGGTACTTATAGCGTTCTTGGATTTGAATACGGATTTGGTAGCTTTGTTCTTTTCACATTCACTACATATCGTATTTTTCTTGAAAGAAATGTCCGGTAAGCCGCGTACCAACTTCTTCATAGATAATCTTGAAATTGTATCCATGTTTGCATGACCGAGTCTCATATGCCATAGTTGACTCTCAATGCTTTTGGCCATCAAACATCTACCTGCTGTATTAGCATCTTCCAACAAATAGAATACATATATATTGTCTTCCCTAATACCTTCAAATATAGTTCTACAGTTGAACTATCAATTATAGTACATTTATCTTTTACGAAGTTAATACCATAAACGTGATCAACTAAATGGCTTATGCTGAGCAGATTATGTTTTAACTTAGTAACTAGACAAACATCTTTAATCACTGGATAGGGAGCCTTACCAATGTCATCGATACCGATTATGTACCCTCTTAAATTATTACCGAAGGAGACGTATCCTTCATTATTCCTCTTCGATAGTGTTGCAAATAATGAAGCGTCACCGGTCATGTGCCGTGAGCAACCGCTGTCGAGGATCCATTTGCTCCCAGCATGTGAAGGGTGTCCTACCTACAAAATAATTTACAGATGAAACTTTTGGTACCCATTTCTTGTAGGGTACTAACTGGTTAGTTTTCGGTATCCATGCATAAATATTTAAATCTACTCACTTTCTGATTCTACATGCAGAAGATATATGACCAATGAGGCAACAATAATGACATTTAGCATGTTGAGTGTTGAAAGAAGTATGAGGTGCATGATTGGTAGATTTTGGTTTTCTAGTATAGAAGAATGCATGCCTATTAGTCTTCTTGGGCATAGTCTTGGTATGGTTTGGTCTGACAGTGTTGGGCGTGTTCCGATGATTCGGTAATTGACACGTGTTAGAATAGGAAGCAGCAACTTCAGGCCGTTTTCCTAAACTAATTTTCAACTTTTTGGAAGTGTCATATAATCTAGTATAGTCAGATGTTAGTGATTCTAATCTGACCTGTGCACACTAGAGACTCTTTCTCTCCTTAGATAGTTCTTCCTTTAATTGGATAATAGTTTGGTCTTTTTCTTCAGATAGCTTAACAATCTCGTGTAACAACAATTTAATAGAAGAAAGCTCACCAGACTCAGTTGAAGAGTCATTATTTCTAACCAGATCTAATTGGTCGATAAGTCTTCCTATTTCACCTTTGTACTCTTTGAGTACCTTCTTAGAGGTTTCATATTTGCTACGCAGTTTCCTGTAATCATCCAATAGTTCACTGAAAGCCTCTCCTAGTTGCTCAAAGGTAAAATCATCATAAGGATAAAATAGAGGATTAGTAATTACCTGATCACAAGCCATCAAACATACATTTGCAGCGTCATCTGATTGTTCATCTTCCGAGTCGCTGGCTTCACTTTCATGCCTTATGCTTGTGTTGGCGTACTTCCTTAATGTAGATTTCTTCAGGTAGCCTTTGTCATATTTAATGTTTTTCTTTGATGATGATGCTGAGGGACAATGTTTCTTCATATGTCCTTTCTTCTTGCATCCGTAGCAAATAGGATCTTCCTCGTTGTTGTTGTTGTTGTCTTTGCTGTCTTTTGTTCTCCTGTTAAATCTCATGAACTTTTTGAACTTTCTTACTAGAAGAGCTTGATCTTCAGAGTCGGAGTCGTTGTCGTCAGAATTATTTTCGATGGTTCTTCTATATTGAGCCTTGAGAGCGATCGTCTTCTCTTGCTTCTCCTTTGGTGTAGCATCTTCACAGTCTTGAAGTTCTAACTCGTGAGTGAGTAGCTTACCCATGAGTGTTTCTAGAGACATTGTTGAGAGGTCATTCCCTTCAATGATTGCAATAGCCTTTGGAATCCAGTTCTTTGTAAGGGCTCACAGAAGTTTGCGAATCTTCTCATGGTTACTGTAATCCTTGCCTAGTGAAGACAGAGGATTTATAATATCCAAGAATCTTGTAAACATCTGAGTGACTGATTCACTTGGCTTCATTTTGAACGCCTCGTGCTCCTGAGTAAGTCTGCTGATCTTTGACTCCTTGACTTGTGTTGTTCCTTTGTGGGTTACTTCGAGAAGTTTCCACACTTCATTTGATGTTGTGCAAGTAGACACCCTATTGAATTCAGTTATGTCTAAGGCACAAAATAAAGCGTTAATAGCACGTGCGTCAAGACTGGCCTTTTTCTTTTCTTCCTCTGTATATTTGTTATGGGGTTTTCAACTAAAACACCATCAACATTAATACGAGGTGGCTTTTTATAACCATCAATAACTACAGACCATAAGTCAAAATCAAGAAATTTCAGAAAGAAACTCATACGTGTTTTCCAAAAAGTGTAGTTTGCCGTCAAACAGTGGAGGTCTGTTTGTGGCTTGGCCTTCACTTGTGAATTTTACAGTTGCCATGTGTAATGTTGTGATCTATATAAAAATTGAATATAACTGCAATTTTACCTTGCTTTACCTATATAACCTGCTCTGATACCAATTGTAGGAACGAAATCGTAAAACAGAATACTCTAGAGGGGGGGCTGAATAGAATAGGCAACGGAATATTGCTAATAAAAATCTTTTTAGCAGTTAGATCACAGATATAATAATAATCACAAAGTAAATGACAGAAATTAAAAGTGATCAGAAGGCAAACGCAAACACCGAGATTTATACTGGTTTTCCTCTTGTGTGGACTAGTCCAGTCGGAAGAACTCTAGCTTCCAGTTGAATCCACTATTGAAAAATCTCGCAAGTTTTCATACGAAGTCCTTGCAACTTCTACAGATGTGAGCTTTGATACGAAGAACTCGACCAACTTTAATTATGAAGAGTTGTATCTTCTATCAAGCCACTGATTACAATCGCTCTGAAACTTCTAGACCACACTGCACTGGCAAATCGACTAGAGAATTGTAACTGGCATATGATTTAAAAATATAAGCTTTTTGAAAACTCTTCGGAAGAATGTAAGCTCAGGAAGAGAAGAGATTGCAAAGTGAATTGGTGATTTGAAATGATCGAAATACTTCTCTATTTATAGTTTTTTCAAAGACAGAACTCTGACAGAATTCGGGCAGAATTCGGACAGAACTCTTTGTAACAATTCGCAACTGAAGGATGACCAAGTTCAAAATCTAACGTTCACTAACGTTCCAATTGGCCGAACCCTGGAGGAACTCTGGCCGAACTCAGACCGAATTCTTCTAGGGTTCTACCAGTTCAATTTTTGAGAAAAATCAATTTTGGCTTTTTGAAAAGTCCTTCAGAAGCTTTTGGTAAAAAGGATGTTTTGAAAAAACGTAGGTCATTTGTAAAAGAATATGATGGTGTTTGAAAAATGTTTTAGGATAGTCTATTTGCCAATACGACTCGGTGTGCAATGTATTCCTAGACTCAATAAAATGAAAAATTATGTAGCTTAACAGGAAGTACATTCTGAATGGCAAACAGCTTCGGAACAGATTCGGTCTTGAACAAAGTAAATATCCATTGTTGAGCAGTGTCCAAAACATCGTAGGTAAACATCTGAATCGACTTATATTTATATCGAGACAGAGTTTGATCAATTATTAAAATCAGGTTTGAGCATGACCAACGGGCCAACATCCTTACCACGTCTATATTACCTCTGAGTAAGAAAAAGTCTACCAACAAAGGATTTTTTGTTTACCATGTCCATATAATCTCTGATTAAATATTATATTACCAACGGAGTTATCTCCATCCCTGACGACGTGCTACCAATGAGGGAATCTTCGTTCTTGTGAGAGAAAAAGTTCACAAGTAAAAAGACAAGCAGAGAAACAAAGCCAATGTTTTCATTTATAAGTGAAAAGGTTTTCTTTCTTTGGTTACAAAAATTTGTCTCTCACAAACCGAGAGACATGGAGATAGAAAAAAGATCACAAATAAAAAGATCGACGCTAAAACTCTTCCAGCCGACTCTTCAAAAGAGCAACCGGGGGGAAAACCAATGCTTGGGCTTGACGCTCGGCCTCCTGACGGCAAGTGGCTTCATCCTCGACGGAAGAGAGGCTTTGGCGTACGAGGGCCAGCTCGGCCTGACGAATGCCAATACTTTTCTTCTCCCATTCTGAATGGCAAACAGCTTCGGAACAGCTTCGGTCTTGAACAAAGTAAATATCCATTGTTGAGCAGTGTCCAAAACATCGTAGATAAACATCTGAATCGACTTATATTTATATCGAGACAGAGTTTGATCAATTATTAAAATCAGGTTTGAGCATGACCAACGAGCCAACATCCTTACCACGTCTATATTACCTCTGAGTAAGAAAAAGTCTACCAACAAAGGATTTTGTGTTTACCATGTCCATATAATCTCTGATTAAATATTATATTACCAACGGAGTTATCTCCATCCCTGACGACGTGCTACCAATGAGGGAATCTTCGTTCTTGTGAGAGAAAAAGTTCACAAGTAAAAAGACAAGCAGAGAAACAAAGCCAATGTTTTCATTTATAAAGTGAAAAGGTTTTCTTTCTTTGGTTACAAAAATTTGTCTCTCATAAACCGAGAGACACGGAGACAGCAAGAAGATCACAAATAAAAAGATCGACGCTAAAACTCTTCCAGCCGACTCTTCAAAAAAGCAACCGGGGGGAAAACCAATGCTTGGGCTTGACGCTCGGCCTCCTAACGGCAAGTGGCTTCATCCTCGACGGAAGAGAGGCTTTGGCGTACGAGGGCCAGCTCGGGCTGACAAATGCTAATACTTTCCTTCTCCCAAGCAAGGGTCTCGAAATTTTTGCGAAGGATCTCCTTCTGGTCCTCAAACTTGACCAGGTCACTCTCTAAAAGGGCCATGGTCTCTTTTAACTTCTGGATCTGCTCCCGGATGGCCTTGTACTGATCATCCACAGCTACACGATGACAAACCTGAGCCTCTTCGGCATCAGTCACTGCTTCAATATCAAACTCAACCTCGGAAAGGTGATCAGTTAGTGCCCAGTATTGATGTTCATACTGAAGTGCCTCGGAGACCATCTTCTCTAACTCTGCAACGGCTAGTGTCGGAAGACCATGCTCCAAATTTTGGAGATTTAAGGCAGCAGCTTTTAATTCACCTAACAGATCTTCTATAGCATCGGCCTTAGCCTCACACTCAGGATAGTCGCACAAGGCCACCAACCGGGCCTCCCCTATATTCCTGACCCGTTTGAGAGATTGGTTGCTTCGTAAGACACCCTTTATGACATGCGTTAATGTATGATGAATCATGCTTATAATGAGGTTGGTATAACTTGTGTTATCAGCTAAACTCATTAGAGTAACCGGAGATACCACGACAGAAGGTCCCGGGGTCGCAGCAGCAGCCAACACACGCCTAGGTACCGCAGCCAAAATAGATGGTGTCGTAACCATCATAGAGGTCGTAGGCGGCACAAAAATACAAAGAGCCGACACTGTTTGACAAACAGCTAGCTCTTCAGCAGGCTCCTTCGCTGGTTCTTCAAGCGCATCTGCAGTTGGAACCGTATGGACTGGATTTTGAGCCATCTCAGCAGTCGACTTCTCGACGATCGCGGTGTCTGATTCCTTAGTAGTCTTCTGAACTCGCGCTTCAGCAGCTGGCTCATCAGCAGTTTGCTCGACCAGTTCTTCTATGGCATCTGCGGCCAGGTTACTGATGATGACGTCTGTAGGCTTATCAGCGGTACTGTCATCGACCATCATCCCCGTGGCTACCTCGCTTGGGACCTCAATCACTGGTACGTTAATGGCCACATCAACTTGTGCCAAGTTCGCATCATGAGTCACCTCCTTGAGGACCAGATCAGTCAACTCTTCGATCGCCTCCTCGACGGCCTTTCGAATAATCTCATCAACATATTATTCAACAGTTATGTTTTCCTGCCCTTTAATATCTTGACAGGCCAATTCTTTGACAGCCTAAGTCGACCCTTCTATGGGACCTTCGACCAATCGTCGAGACAAATCCACTAGATTTGCTAAAGGAGGCTCCTCGCTTGGATGATCCTCCTCTATCCCCGGCACAGTGGGACTATCCTCAACACTTGTCTCAACATGGAGAGGAGGTACGATAGGAGAATCTTGGGTAATCCCTTCAGCATCCACGTCCCTTTGGCCCGTCATGGGCACGGACTCCAGAATCCCGCCCTCGGCTGCCACCGTGTCGGCCTCGGGTACCTCCACGTGTCCATCCTTATTCGACTCCATAAAAGCTTCATGTCGGAGAGAAGCCAATGGCTACAAAGTGCCTTGAGGCTAATACTCAAAAGGTGCAGGAGGAGGGACATCTTACGGGTTAGCAGTTTCATCAGCTACAGTCTCCCCCTCAACTGGAGACACCTCTGGGGCAGGCTCCTCAGGAAGTTCTCTGAGTCTTTCAGACCATGTGGGTCACGCCTGCACAAGCAAAGTAGCGATAAGCATAAAGTACGTAATAAAACCCTAAAAAAATACTAAGGCTTACCCGTAAAGAAGAGCCAACGGGTAGGGCACTCGATTCCAATGAAGGCTGTTGGGAGGGTCCACCCCACTAGGGTACAACAACTATTCTTGTCCTTTTACCAGGAGGAGCGCTCACCCCAGAAAAAACCTGACATTTTCGCGGGTTACTCAGAAGCACTTCCTCCTCTCTCCCCTCTCGTGATGAACTGGTTTCTTCTATTGATCTACTCTTCGAGGATGCAAGACCATGGAGACGTTTAGAAGCCAATAAAGGGACCTCAAACTTTGTCCCCTCAAGCAAACTTCGCTCTCGCTCGTAATCCAGTGAGAAGTTGTTCACGACAAAGAAAAACATTACAGCAAAATACAAGATATGAGTCTCCTTCTGCAGTGAAGAGGTTATAAATTCTGTTATAGTACCACCGACATTATAATAACCAACTTCCAGAAGACTTCTCTCATAACCAAGACAGGAGCATGGATTGCCCATCATAATGTGCATAGTGGCTAGGAAAATAAGGCTCCATGTACACTCAATTTTGGTTCAGGTACACCAAGTCGAAAGGACGGATGTACTGCAAACAGTGGAAGGCCCCAAAAGTTAGATCTCTGTTTACTAACTCATCATCTGCAAGGAAACCATTATATGTAGGCAAAACCCTGTGGAGAACATAGACTTCCAGACGGCCCAACATCCATCTACAGACGGGGACATCCTGATAAAGCTATTTTGCATGTTGATAGTTACGCAGTGTTGTATCCCTTGACTCATAACCAGCGAGGGTATTGGAGACTATCAAACCAGGGCAGTACAAAGCCAACCAACCCATCAAGTAATGGTAAGGGAGTCTAACCCACAGGAATTCCTTATTCCCTCCGCGACACTCCATTATCCTCCTAAAAAATTCCTGCAAACCACACAGGATGTCGCATACCATGGCCGACGTAATGCCCAGAAATGTCGAAAGGCTAGCCTCACAGCTGGCAGAATAAAGTCCTGACTGAGCCATCTCGCAGGCCCAGAACCTCGGGAAACCACGGCCCTCCGTAGCCATATCATCAGAAAGGCAGCTAAAGTCGCTTTCGGACTCAAAGCAACCAGATTTTGAGAGAAGTAATTATGAACTTTGGAGGTGGGCCACCCTTCGACATCCACTGAGGGAGCAGATACCCCCGCTTCGGCCATCATATCATCTACTTCATCAACAGTGTATGTCAGGTGCACAATGAAGTGAACCATCCCAGGCATCGACGGATGCTTTGTGAAAATATAATCCATCCAGACCTTAACATATGGCGAAGCCTGTGCCCCACCCATGCGCATTCATACTTGGTGGTGGCAAAACAACTCCATGTACACATCCATCATCTCGGGATGCTGGTTCTCCAATACCAAGAATTCCTCCTTGCAAGGGGTATGTTCTTCGTATGGCACGTCCCCCCCATGGCAGCTTCGAGATGGCACACATCTCATGAAGGGCCAAACCCATCTCTCTATAAGGGGTGAAGAACGTCCTGGTATGGTGGTTAAATAACTCCAACAAAGCTATGAACATAGGCCGATTGATCTTTATCCTATGCTCAGTGGCCTTGATGGCACGACGAAGGCCTGTACCTATTAAATCCTTCTTGAACCTACCTACTCCCATTAAGTTAGTTTACTCCACTCAAACTTAAGATAAATCCAACGTACGACATAGATGGCATCTTTCTGATAGGTATAGCCTGTGGCCAATAGCCTATTGACAAAAAGAGGGGCTCGGAACGGATGCACTTCATTGGTAAAATCAACAAGCAGGCGACCAGGTAGTAACACTCGTTGCGTAGCTGATGGATCATCGGACACACTCTTGAAGGAGAACCTCTGATTGGAGCACCCTTCCACTTTGATATGACCGGTCATCAAACCACCTCGCTTTGGGGTCAGTTCCCACTTCATGAAATGCTACTAAGCCAAACAAAAGAATGGCGGTCAATGGAAGGAACATATAGAGGCATAACATAGTTTTTGAAATACCAATTTTCGGTTATCTCCAAAAGCTTGGTATTTTATAGGACCAACTGATCACCAAAAAGAAACAGAGGTTTCAGCATATTAAGAGCATCTGACGAAAGAGAGGGCTTGCCTCAATCCATCATAGGATGAATCTATGCAGTCTATTGATTCTGAATCATTGTTAGTCGACCTCTCGGTTGAACATAGGCATTCAATTATTCAATAGAGTAGGTGAGCTCCACGTCGACGTATTTGCCCACGGTACACCCCGTTAATGCGAAAAGAATATCTTCGAAAAGAGACAAGGACACAGGAACTACACACAAACAAAAATTTGTTAGGAAAATAATATGAAAGCACTGCGCCATAAAAAAGGTATCTAGGTGGACCTTGCAGGGAGCATCCGTGTAGGCACTAGCGAAGATCACCACACATACATCCGTACAGGTACTTTATAGAAGATGATGCACGTCGATATTGACTGCACGAAGCTTCAGCGTCTAGTCGATACTTTATGAAAAATAACAACTATGTGCATCAGTCGGCAAAACTTTAGCACATCTTCCGAACACCACCCCGAAAAGTGGTGTCCATACTCATTAACAAGAAAAAAGCATCAGCATATCTTCGAGACGACGCTCCTAAGAGTTGATGCTCAAATGCATCAGTAAACCAAGAAGTCAATAACAATCAGACATTCTAGTCTCGCCAACGATAGGAGTAGGCATACATCCCTTAAAATAAGAGCTTGCTCAACGATGATGGTTTCAGAGGCCAACTGCTTCCCTTTGGACTGTCGAGTAACCTCCCCGACTTGTCCCGCCGAT
Source organism: Iris pallida (assembly GCA_029216955.1). Taxonomy (NCBI): domain Eukaryota; kingdom Viridiplantae; phylum Streptophyta; class Magnoliopsida; order Asparagales; family Iridaceae; genus Iris; species Iris pallida. Next base: position 34,168 of record JANAVB010011641.1, on the reverse strand, counting down.
GACATTCTAGTCTGCCTCGCAGTCATTACAGCCGGTCGGGGGCTAGCTGCTGCCACACTAGTCTTCTTGGAGCTCGCTGTAGGAGCTTTCACTACAACAAAAGACCTATTAATGACGTTTGATAAGTGGTTTTCATGATGGCTGATGTGGAAGCGTCATCAAAGTTCAGTAAGACTAGAATCTATGATGGTTTATATTAAAAATGTTATTGATAGTGCTCCAGTCATACGAGCATTATAAAAAAGCACAAAAATTTAAGTCAAAACCTCGACTCCCCCGTAATTCTCTCGCACTTAAGAAAAATTCTAAACCCTCTCTCTTTCTCCTTCTCTTTCTCCTCCCGCTCCCCAACTCCCCTCAGCCCACTACCTGCTCCCCAACTCCCCTCAGGCCGCTCCCCGCTCCCCAACTTCCCTCAGTCTGTTCCTTGCCTCCCTCGGTTACAGACTCTACCGCAGAGGGAAGGTTGTCACCGGTGTAGCCTTCACCACCGGTTTTTTTCGAAAATCTCGATCATTGCTTCTTTTATGCCCTAAATTCTGCCTCGACATAATTTTAGTAAAATCTTCTAATTTTTGACAACCATACATTCATCCATCTCTCCAAATTTAGGGTTTCCCGACGTCTCCATCCACGTCGACGATGATCCGAAAAGGGCTGCATCATCATTGACTTCTCTTGATTAAGTGAGTAATTTTGATTTGGATTTTTTCCCTAAAAAAGATTTTGTTGGGAATTGTTCTATGTGCGCTTCATGTTCGATGAAATAATTATAATTACCAAATGCTTGTGTTCTTTGATTTTTTTCTGTTTGTTCTTGTTCAAGGGAGTATAATTGCATTTGGAGAGCCGAGTACGAAGCCTCCCACAGTCACAGCCGCGACCCGGCGAGGTGCTGTGCATGACTACGAGCCGAGTCCGAAGCCTCCCTTCGAATTCTGACACTAAATTCTGGTGTAGAAATTCTAAACTCTTGATTGATTTCAGTTTTTGGGTTTATTTTGTTTATCGATGATGTTTTTGGATCTCGATCCCTACGTAAAAAGAGTTTTGATCGACTGATGCGTGTGGGGTTCGATTTTGGCTTGATGATCCTACGATTATCTTTGTTTGTGAAGCACGAATGATCTTTAGATCATGTTCTTTACTTACTGTTGGATCATTTTCGATTTCGGGTTACCTAGCTGCTGTTGGAATTATTTGTGATGCATGTATTGTTGGTTTGGGTTTCTTATATAAATTGTTGCTTGGGTTCTCCTTCTTATACTTGCTGTGGGATGTTGGTTTAGGTTTTTTATATTATACATGTTGGGTTGGGAATGATTTCTTTGCTGTAGGAGATGTTTTGCGATTTGGATTAAAATTGTTGGTTGGGTATCTATTATGCATGATGGGTTTAACTTGGTACTGTGGGTGTTTTTGTTAGGAGCTTTTCGATATAAATCACATACGGGTATATATTAGTTGGGAGTATTTCTATTTTGGGATTGACATCTCCATTAGCATGCATGCGTCGTTGATTTTGGGACTACGTCCACTATGCCATGCCTGGATGTTTTACTTTATTTGTCGGTTTCAGTTTTTATTAGAGTACTCTGATACTCTTGGTGACGGTCGTTCGACCAAATGAACCAAAGCGTTGCAGATCGTATCGGATACACTGGCTCCGTGTCGGGACGTGTCCTATACGTGTTATGGCACGCTAGTACGGCAGATGATGATTGATCCTTATCTTAGACATCTTATATATCTCATTTCGTTTCTTGTCGTTGGTCGTAGTTTGTATGTTGGTACTGTTGGATTGTTCATTCTGGGTACAGATACGTCGTGTTTGTATGAGTCAATACTGGACACGGATGTGAGGATACCTTCGTGTCGATGATGTAGCCTCTCCATATTTGCAGCCGCGACCCGGCGAGGTGCTGTGCGTGCCTGCGAGCTGAGTCGGAAGCCTCCCTTCGGATTATGACACTAAATTCTAGGGTATTAATTCTAAACTCTTGATTGATTTTAGTTTTTGGGTTTATTTTGTTTGTCGATGATGTTGTTGGATCTCGATCCCTACATAAAAAGGGGTTCGATCGACTGATACGTGTTGGGTTCGATTTTGGCTTGACGATCCTACGATTGTCTTTGTTTGTGAAGCGGGAATGATCTTTAGATCATGTTCGGTTCTTTACATGTTGTTGGATCATTTTCGGTTTTGGGTTACCTAGCTGCTGTTGGAATTATTTGTGATGCATGCATTGTTGGTTTGGGTTTCTTGTATAAATTGTTGCTTGGGTTCTCCTTCATATACATGTTGTGGGATGTTGGTTTAGGTTTTCCCTATTATACATGTTGGGTTGGGAAAGATTTCTTTGCTGTAGGAGATGTTTTGTTATTTGGATTAAAATTGTTGGTTGGGTATCTATTATGCATGATGGGTTTAACTTGGTACTGTGGGTGTTTTTGTTGGGAGCTTTTCGATATAAATGACATACGGGTATATATTAGTTGGGAGTATTTCTATTTCAGGAATGACATCTCCATTAGCATGCCTGCATCGTTGAATTTGGGACTACGTCCACTATGCCATGTCTGGATGTTTTACTTTATTTGTCGATTTCGGTTTTTATTAGAGTACTTTGATACTCTTTGTTTTTCGATATAAATCACAGACTCTAAAAGTAAGGGTTTTGCTTCCTTTTTCAGGGTTTTGCTATACGTACATGTGCTATGGACAGTCTTCATGTGACCAAGTTGAAGCGTTATATGTGTGCTTCTTCGCTATAGTATCTGTAAGATTTTTGATGTCGATAGTTTTGATATAGCTAAAGTGTACTCTATATTGGATACCCAATATATTTTGAGAAGATGTATATAATAAAATGGAGAAATGTAGAATCGTAGCTAAAATACTCTATTTTGAGACAATGAAATGGAGAATGGTACTTTATATTACATTTCAATGCTTTGTTGTGAATATGGTTCAAAGTGGTTGTTTTCGAATTGAATTAAGTAGCGTTTGGAATGTCATGCAGTATAGAGCGTTATAAATGTGATACAACGACCATATACAGCGGTTTTTCATAACTATTCGTAACACTTTGAAAATAAAACGTAGGAAAAATTCAACCTATTAATGACGGTTTTAGATGAATTATTTATAATGCTTTTAAAAACATTTATAACACCCAATTTCATAACGCTTGGACTGAGAAAAAAAGCATCATGGTCTGCAATTAATGACGCTTTTTAGCCGTCATTAAATGGTATTTTTGTTGTAGTGTTTCAGGATTTTTGATTTCTTGGGAGCCATGGCGGAAAAAGTTAGGGTTTGAAAGAAGATGAAGACTCTGACGAAAAGCTTCTGTAGGAAGGTAGGTAAAAGCAAGAATGTTTTTCTCTCTTCCAACGACTCTTACTTATAAGGTACAGCCATGTCAGCGAAAGAAGACGAAACGCTTCATGATCGAGGGAACTTATCGAAAAATGCGGGAACGAAAAGTTGGGATCATGATGACCATTCTCTAGAAACGAGTAGTTAAGATCAACTTTAATGAAGTGATGACTCAAGGCATTTAATGTTGAACCCTAAGCGTGACGACAGCCTGTCAGTAGGCATGTCGAGCATTCGCTCGAAAAGAACACGTGTCATGCTTTTGTTCAAAGTATTCTGAGCTTGATTTCAAGTTGGAAACACTTTGAATGGGGTCTTGTAGAAGCATGAAAATGCACAAACATATCAAAAGCGCATGTAGTGTTCTCTCTACACAAAGCTTTATAAAAGTGCAGATACCAGGAAAGAACAATTAGAAGATCAGAAACCAAAGTTCATAAAAAGTTGTTTATTAAATTATGCCTACAAGGATCTATTATAGATTCATTATGATTACAAGAAAAGAGCTTTGCCTACAAGGATCTATTACACATTCAACTGAAAAAAACTAAAGCGTCTAAAGATCTTCAAGAGGGTTAATTTTTACAGGCGCCATACAAGGGGGCTAATCTTCACAGACGTGCAGCCTCCAGATGTGCAGCACTGTCAGAGCGAGCCACTTCATAAAGCAGCTATTGGCCCGAGCGAGAACTCAGTCCATAGCACAGGCCGTGCCACCGCCATTGAGCAGGGCAGAGCCCAACCTGTGGCTCTTCGGATTGGCAACCAATCCAAATCTGAAAGCTTAGATCTCGAAGACCTCCAAGACGTTGTTCAGGTTCGAACTCCTTATGCTAAACGCTCAAGTGCATCTCAAAACTCAGTAGCAGTTCTTCTACAAAGGCACAACTTCTCTGAATGAAGAGATCCACAACCATCAGTCGACTTGTGCAAGGCCAAAGGCCGTTCGAAGCTAAGTCAGGATCGAGCATAGCATTTGTAATGCTAAGAGAGGAAGATGAGTCTTCTAAAAAACTCCTCTTTATATAGTGTGAGTGTGGTCCAACCAACATGCTACGTAGCTATCGATGAAAGATGCCCAAATTAATAGGATGAACCTAGAACTTAGCACAACGAACCTTATTTAGTAGGTTCATTTTACTGATTCTTAGGCCATCGACTTCGTAAATTTTCCAAAAGAGGCGACAATTAAAGAGGAGGACGACCGACTAGGCCATCAAGAAGGACAGTCATTAATTGCCCTTCAAAGACTTGACAAGAACTAGCTCCTTCGACTCAGAAGTGCAGCCAGGTACCTGTGTCCCCTCTTTGACCCAGAAGCACAATTAGCTCATTTATTAACATAAAGCCCTCACTTCTGTATAAAAAGTGGATAACCTTCAAACCCAAAAGCTCTGTGCCCTCGCTTCAACTCAGAAGCACAGAGCCCTCGCTGTAACCAAAAGCTCGGCCCATTTAACGGCCCCCATCATCTGATGCTTTGGTGACACTATTGCCCAAAGCACAAGTCTAGTCGTCGTCCTAAAGCATAGTGACTCCGTTGTTTGAAACACAAGTCCACTCGTCGCCCAAAAGCATAGTGACTCCGTCGCTTGAAGCACAAGTCTACTTATGGCCCTAAAAGCGCGTAGTGACTCTGTCGTCTAAAGCACAAGCCCGCTCGTCGCCCAGACGCACTCAAAAGCTTCTCCAGAAGCACAGCTCACATAGCGACACAGCCTTACGAAGCGACATAGCTCCATGTGGCCAGATGGGTGTATATCTTTTCAGGATACCACCCTATCGGTTTGTTTAAACCACTACTCTTAAGATAAGACAGAGTTTGTGTCAGGACCCGTACCCTGTGTAGGGGTACGAGAAGTGGGTACGTCCAGCCTACGCCGCAGAGTCGGCGGTAGAACGCTGTCCTAGGTTACTATCTAATCAATAACTCATGTAATTATATAATATACTTGTCAATATAACTCCAAACGGAGGACAAGTATAGATATAATAAAATCTCAATCACAGTCTAAGCACGATAAGATAACACAAAAGTTTATGACTAAAAACTAAATAACAACATTTATAAACTACTAAATAATAATAATATCTCAAACAAACTCAAATACAAACTCGTATCTCAAGTTATTACAATTCAAGTTCTAAAACATGAAAAACTAAACCAAGTCTACTAGCTAGTCTCCCGATCACTCCTGAGTGTTGGGGCCAAAGGTAGCTAAGCCATCTCCTGCTCCAAGACAAGTGGGGCAAATGTCCTCAGGGCAAGCATCTGTAATATTTTCAACAGATCCAGTCAGGACAGGAACGAGTACAATTCGTCAAGAAATTCCAAGTAAATGACAGAGAACTATAAAGCAGTTATAGACAGTTTTAATGATGAACATGGTAGTTTGTATACAGGTGATGGTATAGAGAAACAGTTAAGATACAAGGAAAGTAAGGTAAGTAAAACAAGAGAAGAATGATGGCAATGAAGACTGTAAAATAAATCTAGCTGAACTAAAGTAACATAATAAGTCCAGATGATATAATATGAGTCAAGTGTAATCCCAATGTGAGTCTAATACAAGATGAGTCGAATGTGATTCTAATCATTGTTCTAATAAGGTGATTCGAATAAGGTGATACGAATAGTGATTCGAATAGTAGTCAAATAATGATTCGAATAAATTCTTCAAGTATGTTTTAAAATACCGAGATCGACATATAAACGGCTGTAGGTAATACGGCACACCACTCACTAATCAGATGAGGGATGGCTATCGTTCGAATATTATTCGCAGAAGGGTGATTCGAATAGGGGGATATATCTACATGTCTAATCAGTATTTCCCTGCCCAGTCTAATACAAATGAATCTATAATCCAACACATAAGACGAATACAAGTCCAACCAGCATATGAAGATACGAATAGGGTGATTCGAATAGTAATTCGTATGGTGATTCGTATGGTGATTCGTATAATAGAGGTAAGATGAGTAAGTATGTGTATCGCATACATGGATTCAGTAATAACAATACGTATTTGTAACAAGAATCAAATAAAACTAACTAGAACTGAAGTACAATAATTGACAAGTAAATGAAAGAACTATCAGAGAATGTACTCGTCTGATACTCTGAAAAGAGTAGTGTAATATCAGATGCCTGCACCAGAGTCACAATGTCTTAAACAGAGCAGTACAAGTTATAATATGCTTAAAATAAGACAAATGAAGTTTATGATGTAATCTACATGATTCTAAGTCAAATCTAGGTCAAGTCAACTCTAAGTCAAACCTGGTCAACTTGTCTAGGTCAAACTAGGTCTAGCTGGTCAACTAACATCTATGGGTTGGTCAACTATAGTCAACAAGTCAATTTGGGTCTCTATCTAAGTCAATCTCTAAGGCCAACCACAATCAAAGCCCAAAACATACTATAGGCTAACTAGTACTACACAAGCCTAAAACAAAACACACTAGCGTATACAACCCTATAATACTATAGGATAAACACTAAAGGCTGACCACAATCACTACCTATGTCACAGCTAATAAGACTATATCTATAAGCTCCACAGTCCTAACCAATACTACTCAACCCATATCCAGACACTACCCTAACACTACCAACAACCTATACAAGAACCTAACCACAAAACATGCCTAAATCTAAACCAAACTGCCAAACTCTCAGCCTATCCATAAAAGGCACACAAGCTAATTTCCTACACATATACATTGTATATATACCATTCAATTAAGGAAGGAATGAAGGGAACTAGGAAAACATGTAATAGAGGGTTTATGTGTGTGTATGGTAAATGTGATACAATATTGATAGCAAGTAGAAAACATATAGGGAAAAACTGTAATTTAATGTGTGTGTGTGTACATTTGGCTAGGGTGTGTCAAGTGTCACATGCTTGTGTGTGTTTAGGAAAACAGGAAGTGGGGTTCAGGTTTTGGCTTGTGGGTGTTTAGATATGTTATATTAGAATCAGTGTTGGGTGTCACAAGTTAATATGTGTGTAAACTTCAGTTCTTGATGTGTGTGTACAGATTTAGATTCAGTTTAAAAGGCAATGGGTGTAAACTCAGATGTGCAATGACAGCCCATGCCATCCCAATCCAATTCTCAGGTTTTCTATCATGAACTCTCATCTCAAGTTCTCAGGAAAATCTGAGAACAATGACCATCACATTATTAGTTAACAAATCAGTCCAACCCCTTCTCGAATAGGAAAACATAGTAAAATACCCAATCAATGGTTCATATAAATACTCAAAGTTCAGTTCTAAAACATATGTAAATCTCAATTTTCTGTTTTCCCCCAATCTCAGGTTTCAGTAAAATATCAGTGTGAAATATCATTCATGGCTCTACTACCCTTGTTCTCAGGTTTTAGTTGATTGAAAACTCAGTTTTCATTTCAGTTAAAGACAGTTTTGTGTGTGTGTAGAGTAGGAATGAGAATCATCTCAGCCTCAGGATTTCTAACAGTGTGTGTGAGATAGGGAGTATAGGAAATCAGTGGCTATGTGAAAGGATTAATTTGTGAATATGTATATGTAGCAGTGCATGGATTCTCAGATTTTAGTGTGGCCTAAATCTCAGGTTTTATGTCCTATATAATTCAGGAAATACAGTGAGCTATTACACAGTTCACACATGTATCAATTTCAACATTAAAAAGCAAATTCGAAAACCAAAACCTAACACCAAAACATAAACCATACATTGTAGTAACCTAGTACATGCTTATTGAATTAATATGGCAATTATCATTCGAATTCAGTTTTAAAAATTAGAAATCGATTTCAGGATTTAGAAAACAGTGAACAATCCTAGGAGTTATCAGGAAAATTCTCAGGGAAATCAAGTTCCAGTGACAATGTATTTAAAAACTGTCATAACCTTAAATTTCTATTTTTATTATTGGTATTTTTAATTATTTTTCAACCATTCAAAAATTATTTTCCTATAAATTATTTCTCAAAAATATATAGTGTAAATAAATAAATCAATCCTTCTTCCAAAATGCCCCTCATGCAATTTTAATTTTTGCACTTTTCTACATAGAAGAGTATGTGGAATGCATGCAATGGGAAGTGCCAAGTGTCACTTTTCTCTCATGATAATGCCTCATGGGCATTTTGGTCTTTTTCCCTTTCTTTTCATTCTTTTATTTGGAAGAGGAGAGAAGCAAACCATTCTCTTCTCCTTCCTCTTCCTGGTAAGCTCTTCTCCCTCTCACTAATTCTTCTCCTTCTTCTTTTCATCTTCTTCTCCGCCCTCCTTCACCTTATGCTGCAACTGCTGTTACTGCGGCTGTATTTGCTGTGCTGCGACTGTCGCACAGCTGCTGCGCTGCTGCTGTCGCGGGCCAGCGCCGGCGCCGCCGGCCGGTCGGCCGCCGGCCGACCCCCTCCCCCCTTCTTCATCTTCCTATTCTTCTCCCTCTTCCTTTCTTCCAAATTCCTTTCCCATTTTCCTTTTTATTTCTAGGTTTTTGTAAATTTAACCCAATTTCACTCTTGTGCCCTAGGATTTTGAATTGGGGCTTGGGGAAGAACTCTTCTAAATAGGAATCATACCCAAAAGGTCGCAAGTCCTCTTTCCTCTTCCCTCTTTTTCCTTGAAACATTTTTCCAAATTAATTTTTCCAAATTTTCTTGAATAATTATGGATTATATATATATTCTAAAATTTATAGAATTCATAACAAAATTATTTTTTTGAAAGATTGTTGCATGAATTAGGAAGATTATATAATTTGGACACAATATATTGGACACATCACACTTTGAATGAATATACATTTTGGACACAATATTGGGATAGAATATGGACACAACACATCAATTAATATTTGGACATAAATTGTAGGACACAAATAATAAATGGACACTTGCTTACATTATATATGTATACGTGTGAGTGTATGTGAAGATACATGAAACATAGGATACGTAGGAGTGAACCTAGTGGTTGATGCATATAGAAATATATATATGTCCATACTAATTGTATCGAATTTATATTCAGAATTGTATGTCACTAAATAAATTTTTTTTTTTACTAGTTGCATAAAATTTTATCCTTTAAATTAAATTGTTTGTTACATAGCTTTAGCTTGTCAACTCCTAGTTTTATTATTATAATACAAAGCCTTGACATCCTTTATGTATACACTTTAAGTACCTAGAATTTACAAGTGTTTTTCTTAACATGTTCAATTCTGTCCAAATTTCTTTTTACTAATAATTAAGACATTTCCATCCCTACTTTGTTAAAACTAGTGTGTTTTGGACACCGGATATATAATATATATATATATATATATATATATATATATATATATTTTTTTTTTTTTTTTTTTTATATACATATATATATATATATTTTATATATATATATATATATATATATATATATATATATATATATATATATATATATATATATATATATATAAAATATATATATATATATATATATATATATATATATATATATATAAAATATATATATATATATATGTATATAAGACATTAATATCGAGTTTAGGATTTACCATAGACCTTAAAACTCTTGGTAACCTTGTTATGATCAAATACTTGTTCACGAATTCCAACAATTTGGTAATTGATCAAATGTATATATATAGGCCCTTATTCTTTATTTTTAGTATGTATATATGAGTCTTTAAAGGTCCTTACTCGATAATTTAGTTCACGTTCCATTAAATTCAGCATTTCAAATAAAATTTACACATACAAACATGTGTTTTTAATAATTCTCAAGTCTCTAGATAGTTTTATGTTAGCTATAAGCTTATATATAAGATTTTTGGGCATTTTTACTCTCTATATATCGGGTTTCGTCTCCTTCAAATTGTGTTTTAACAAACATTCCATTTCTTGAGAAAATGTTTCCCTAATGTCTAATGATTATCCTTGACTTGTGTTATTAGCAAATCACAAGTAGCTAGCAAACCTTGCCAAGTCTTGGGTAAGAAACTTTTAATTTATATATATGATGATATATATATATATACGTGTGTTCCGGTGTTGAGGGTTGCTCCACCGAAGGGGTCGGCGTACCCGTTTATATTTACGTGTTTGCCGGTGTTGAGGGTTGCTCCACCGAAGGGGTCGGCGTGCCCGTATATTATTTCTTTTTGTGTTTACTTGTATCGGATTAATTTTCGGGTCAGTAAATACAAAGGAGACTCTGCCGAAATTTTTGAGAATTTCAAGAGTTAGTCTATTTTCCGACAATTCGGACTTCTTGGAAACTTTTGACTCTAGTTCTAGACCACTTGAACCATCCATCTCCGACCTATAATATCGGTGGGATTCTTGGAATCATGTCCAATTAGATATCTTAGAATTTTACCTTGATTCCAATATTTCTCGGGCTACCTTAGTTTCGGAAAAGACGAAACTAATATCTGAATACGACTTGACTTCTAGGACTCCCGTTTGGGAGATAGTTTCTCTGAGGTCTAAATGTTTAGAATAGTTTACATGGGTTTTTGGGAGAGAAACCGTTGGATCACACCCGGCTGACTTCTTAGCAATATTATTTTTCATTTTCGTACTGATCTGTCCCTGATACGATGTTCGTGCGGCCGTGCGAATATCCGGGGTGAGGCTTAGCTCACTTTCTTGATCGCAATTGGACATCCAGGCCCTGAGTTTTAGCTCAGCTATCCATTTGCACATTACCCTGAGTTTCAGCTCAAAATATTTGTTAATCATTAGATATCCAGGCCCTGAGTTCAGCTCAGCTCTCTAATGAATGGGTTCGATATTCTTGGAAAAGTCCAAGTCATACGAACTTCTTGATTATAACATATGATGCGATGACTCGACCCAGATGATTCGGAAACCACTCATGATGTTATCTTGCTTGTAATCACATCAATATGTGATAGTACAGACGGCTGAGTATCTAAGCACCAACCCGTTTTGTACGAGCCTGATCCCGGGCAAATGAGGTTATTGTTGAGATGCTAGGCGAGTGTGTGATCCAGGAGTTTCTCTAAATTGCATTTAGGTCTAGAAAGATCTTGTCGTGTCCTTGTGACATTAATTGAGAATCACTTACTTTTGACTAATATCAAGGTATGAATTTAATCACTCTAAATACTAAATCTTGTTCACTTGTCTTATTATTACGTATTCATACTTCTCCTTTGACTGAGGGCTTGCTCGTCATATTGACGACCTAGTTTTGTTCACTAGGGACTGAAGAAGATCATGATGTGGATCAAGCGTAGACTGAGGATGATCTCTATGAATGAAGTGGAACGGATGGAATGTAGTTTCATTTTGATAATATTTTCAATTATGTAAATTATGTGTTGAAGACTATGAATCAATCATGTGTTTGAAGAAAGTGAATCAAATATGTAAAAGATGTGTTTGATGAATTCTAGACCAAGTATGTAATATTTTGGGATAAATGAATGTTATGTCAATTGTGGAATTCTGTGATTATTCCTTTTTATCTGCCTATCCGGACCTTACAGGCGACAATTGCAGGGTACATTTCGGTACTCATTGTACAGTTGCGTAGCCTGGAGAGAAGTATCGCGTGCCTCGTGTCATTCTGGGAACCGGGGCGTGACAAAAACAGTGTGTGTGTTCCATATTGAAATTAACCACCTACAATCAGTGAACACATGACACACATGACACTTGCCATTCCCAGGTTTCACTGTCAATATGAATCTCAGGACACATATGCACTCTCAGGTTTTCTTGTTCAGTGAATATCATTTCAATATCATATTAACATTATCATCACCTCAACCAATCTCATAACCAATGTAATTTAACAAGCAACTAGCACATGTGTAACACCCTCTTAAATCCCCAAACTAAATTAACATCCTAAATCAGGGAAAAATGGGTGTAAAATCATCTGACAGTTCAAAAAGAACTCAACTGTCAGTGAAGAACACTGACACAGGAATTCCTAAACATTCGAAACCGAATTTTAACCATTCAAATTTGAATCACGACTAGGTGAACCTAGTGTACAGACCTAGGGACATGTTAGGCATGTCCACGTGTCCATTCGTGTCCAGAAATTAGGACACAAACGTGTCAAAATACGAAATTTTCAGTGTATCAAAAAGTGCAGTGATGGCTGCCTCGTGCAGTAGTGTCGAGCAACCTAGGGACTCGTGTGTCCAACCTCGAGCCTCGTGCTCATGTCTAGAGTTAGGTTAGGAGTAGGGCTACATGTTAACGTGTCTATATTGTGTCCATGTGGTGCACAAGGTCGTGTCCAAACCCGTATCAGAGCCTAGTGTGTGCGTGTGTGTTGTGCTGTGTAGTCCAGTGCAAGGGAGTTTTTTCTCGAATCACTCAACGATACCTCCCCAATTTCATAGACCTCATAGCAGACATTGCCCCTAGGTTCTCCTCAAAAATCTCGTGTCCTCGTGTCGTGTCCTGGCTTCTACAGTGCTCGAGCAGCAGGAGAGAACACAGGCACGATGCAGTGTCTCGTGCAGACGTGTCACAGTCTCGTGTGTGTGACATACGACACGTGACACTGTTGGCCCATTCCATGGTCACACTCGATTTTGATAATCCACACACTGTAGTCAATACACAAATATAGAAAATGCTGCTAATCATTTCAGGATTCATGAAATCATATTCAACGGACGATGTACCACATCAATCAAAGCGTCAACATCATCAAATCTTCTGAAGACTCAGTTCTTATTTTTATTCTGTATTTTATATTTTATTGAGTCTAGGAATTACTTTGTAAAATCAATTTTGGTAATACTGGCTTAGGGTTAAAACGGTCCTTATTTTAAAAGCTTACTTTTACCATTCGTATTTTAGATTACAAATATTTCAAAAACATATTTCGAAAATAGTCTTTTCAAATGATTTTACAAATAACCAAAATATGTTTGAAAACTGTTTTTACAAAAGAATTTTAAATATCTCCTGACAGAACTCATAGCCGAGTTCGGCCCGAGTTCGGTCCGAACTCTGACCGAGTTCGGTCAGTTTGTATTCAAACTTCTGTTGCCTCCAAATCAGCGAGCAATGTCTCTTTGCGAGATATTTGCACCCGAACTCTGCCCGAGTTCTGCCCGAGTTCGGTTGGTGAAAACACCTATAAATAGAGAAGAACTTTTCGTTTCAAATCATCAATTCATTCTTCATTCTCTCTCTACTACTCAAGTGTTTTCAAAACGATCTAAGATTTTCAAATCTTACCTACACTTCTCTTAGCCAAAAGCCAGTACTATCAGAGTTGATTTAGAGTCTTTTGGTTACTCAAGAGTTGTAAAGAGGTCGTTCAAGTTTCAACAACTTTTCTGTTGTGGAGCTGGTCGTGCGCTCGTCACCAAGCACGGTGTTGTGAAGCTGGTCGTGCGCTTGTCACCAAGCACGGTGTTGTAAGAGATTGCATCTCTCAGTTAAAGCTTGTGCCATAGTGGATTAACATCGAGCAAGAGTACTCGAGACTGGATTAGTCCTCTCAGAGGGATACCAGTATACATCGCTGTGTCACTGAGTTTGAATTCTCTATCTTTATTTTCTCTTACATATCTGCCATAGTTTAATTTTTAATTGGGGATTTTTTTCCGCTGCACACACGCACTCTATTCACCCCCCCTCTAGAGGTGCTCAACGATCCTACAGACACATCGTGATCGTGTCTAGGGGTAGAGGGGGACTAGGGCTAGGTGTCTAGGTGTCTGCACGACCCTCAAGTCGCGTCGTGTCCTAGTTTTATAGTCGTGTTAGAGACTAAAAATCAGTGTACAGGTGCAGTGTGCAGCGTGTTCGTGTCCAATTTAGACACGAACACGAACCTAAATTGTGCTTAGTCCATATGATATGTGATCTACACTTAAAAACCTATTTTTCCATTCAATAAGTTTTTGAAAATAACACCTTTTAATTCTCACAAGCATTTCAACAAACACGTTATTAAAAACACCGATACGTGTCCGATACGGACACAAATGGACACAAACTCCTACCAATCTTGGGCTACACCTAGGGGAACCCTAAATGAATGCATCTATGAAGAAAAATCATGATTTCAATGGGTGTAGATAGGTTTACCTATTGAGAGCTAGAATCTCAATGTAAAGAGTCTCAATTCGATGTCTTCCTCGATTTTGTCCGGTTCAACCATCCTCGATCCTTGCTAGCAAGCACCCACAAGTATCCTCTACTGTTGGGGATGATGATGTAATTAATTTGACTCAATTTGGGCTCAATTTGGATTAATGGGGAGAGTTTTAGGGAAGAACAAGTAGGGCTTTTCTAGGTTTCTAAAGGAGACAATTATTTCTTAAGTGGGATACTTATAGGAGGGAGGGGGTTTGTATGGCTGTTGAAAACATTAGGGATAGGGTTTTAGATGAGTGGTTGAGGTTCCTCCAACAATTTTCAAGCTTTCCTATTGGTTAAGGCTTCTTTTCACAAATATCTCAAAAGGAAATATCCTTCCTAATAATATCTAGATATTACTAACCTTGGCACTTAGTAGGAATGTTCTAACCTTAATTATAATCTCATGACTAATCTAGGTTAGGTTAACTTCTAGGTTAAGGCTTCACTAAAAGACTAGCACAATATTTAATTAATATAAATTACAATTTCACAAAATTGTCAAAATGACCAAAATACCCTTAGGCTAAAAATTGGTAATATTAAATTCTAATCACGTGACTAGGCTCCTTTGGTCATGGTTAGTCTCTAGGCATAGCAATACTAGGGTTTAACTAGTTAACCATCAAAATCACCAATCAACATTTTAAATAGTTTTAAATTGATTAAAAATCACCAAAAATTACAATATGATTTAAATATCATTATTAAATGATTATAATTATAAAAATTCAAAATTACCCTCATTTGGAAAAACTGGGTGTTACAAGTCTACCACCCTTAGAAGAATTTTGTCCTCGAAATTAAAATGATCGTACTCCTGCTAGGTCAAACCCCCAAATCAAACAAGGTCAAGATAATATGCAAAACTCTGTCCTACTGGTCGTGATTCCACAGTCTCGAACAGGGTAACTACGCTATCTAGCATATCACAAACATATCCTGGCAAGTACTAATGGAAATCACACATAAAGGTGGAAGAGAGAACAAGAAGGTCAAACCTGCTAACCCGTCACCTGCAGCGTCAGTCTCCTCGACTGCCATAGCAAAAGCTCCACCCCTCTGGGCATGGCGTTGCGGTACAGGTTGCTTAACTCCCTCTCTCTGATCCGGTGCTCCGCCAGGTATTGGTACAGTAGGGCAATCCCTGACCTGATGAGCCACGGATCCACATAACAAACAAACCTTCTGTCTCATATAACAAGTCTCCCAAACGTGCCCTGCCCTCTTGCAGTAAGCACAAGTCTGCACCTTGCGGTCCTGCCCTCTAGGCTGATGCTGCGCCTGCTGAAACTGTACGTGAGGCCTCTTGGCCTGGGCTCCGCTGCTGCTGCCCCCAACTGGGTCTCGCCCCCTCTTGAACCTAAGCTCAAGGTCATCCTCAGCCAATAAGGCTTCCGTCAAAATCTCCTCAAAAGGGGCATCCCTGTTGCCCTTGGTCATGGACTTGACTTCCTTGGCCAGACCCTTCTGGAACCTCAGGGCCTTCGCCGTCTCGCTCAAGCCCTCTACGAATCTGCCGAGGCGGCCGAACACTCCAGCGTACTCCTCTACTGACAGGCTCCCCTGAACTAAGCTCTCGAACTGCGACTCCAAGCTCGGAGCGCTGAATCTGGGAAGAACCTCTTCTTGAAGAAGCCCTTGAACTCCTCCCAGGTCTGTCCAGCTACCCCATCCTGGGGTCTGACTGATACCAGGTGCGAGCAAGATCTCGCATCCGGCTAGCTGCTGCCTCTATCTTGAGATCTGCCGGTATCCGGGCCAGGCGGAAGATCTTCTCTATATGCTCGATCCACTCATCAGCATATAGAATCCCCTCCGTCCCCAGAAAGTCTCTGGGGCTCATCTTCTGGAACTGCTCCATCCCCGGTATCCTCGGCTGCTGAACCACTGATCGAGCTGCGACTGTCATAAGGGCCAACTCCATGCCCCTGTCCTGTTCGGCCTGCTGCCGGTCCATAAACTGCTGGAAGTAGGTGAACATCTGTGCCACATCCAAGTGTCCTGTAGGCGGCGGCTACTGGAACTGCATCTCTGGGATGACTGGGTCGTGCCTCCGAGCTGATGGAGGCATACCCCCTGCTGCTGCTGCTGAAGTCCCAATATGAGTAGAGGTGGCAGGAGCTGCAGCCTCCTGACCCTGCTGATCTGGCTGAGAGGGGGCAGTCCCCTCTACAACAACTGCTGCACCAGAGCGGTGATCGTGTCTCCACCATCCTGAAGACAGATCGAACAAGGAAGTCAATACTGAGCAGGAATCGATATATCAAAGGAGGACAGTTTATTTCAAAGAAGGCAAATCAGTACGATATATAGATGGCATGATTTAAAGTAGAATTTTCCTAACTGTGATTGAGTACCTCTCCATTTAAACCTATCTCTCAATCCTATCGCAGGCTGTAGTGATACTCTAGTTCGAATACCACTACATAAACTCGACCTGCATGGGTCGCCACTAAAATGTGTCATGACCCGCACCCTGTGTAGGGGCACAAGTGCAGGTACGAGAAGTGGGTACGTCCAGCCTACGCCGCATAGTCGACGGTAGAACGCTGTCCTAGGTTACTATCTAATCAACAACTAACGCAATTATATAATGTACTTGTCAATATAACTCCGAACGGAGGACAAGTATAGATATAATGAAATCTCAATCACAGTCTAAGCACGATAAGATAACACAGAAGTTTATAACTAAAAACTAAATAACAACATTTATAAACTACTAAATAATAATAATATCTCAAACAAACTCAAATACAAACTCGTATCTCAAGTTATTACAATTCAAGTTTAAAACATGAAAAACTAAACCAAGTCTACTAGCTAGTCTCCCGATCACTCCTGAGTATCGGGGCCAAAGGTAGCTAAGCCGTCTCCTGCTCCAAGGCAAGTGGGGCAAATGTCCTCAAGGCAAGCATCTGTAATATTTTCAACAGGTCCAGTCAGGACAGAACGAGTACAATTCGTCAAAAATTCCAAGTAAATGACAGAGAACTATAAAGCAGTTATAGACAGTTTTATTGATGAACATGGTAGTTTGTATACAGGTGATGGTATAGAGAAACATTTAAGATACAAGGAAAGTAAGTAAGTAAAACAGAAAAAGAGAAGAATGATGGCAATGAAGACTGTAAATAAATCTAGCTGAACTAAAGTAACATAATAAGTCCAGATGATAGTATGAGTCAAGTAATTCCATATCAATGTGAGTCTAATACAAGATGAGTCAAATGTGATTCTAATCATTGTTCTAATAAGGTGATTCGAATAAGGTGATACGAATAGTGATTCGAATAGTAGTCAAACAATGATTCGAATAAATTCTCCAAGTGTGTTTTAAAATACCGAGATCGACATGTAAACGGCTGTAGGTAATACGGCACACAACTACTGATCAGATGAGGGATGGCTATCGTTCGAATATCATTCACAGAGGGGTGATTCGAATAGGAGGATATGTCTACATGTCTAATCAGTATTTCCCCGCCCAGTCTAATACAAATGAATCCATAATCCAACACATAAGATGAATACAAGTCCAACCAGCATATGAAGATACGAATAGGATAATTCGAATAGTGATTCGTATGGTGATTCGTATAATAGAGGTAAGACGAGTAAGTATGTGTGTCGCATACATGGATTCAGTAATAACAATACATGTTTGTAACAAGAATCAAATAGAACTAACTAGAACTGAAGTACAGTAATTGACAAGTAAATAAAAGAACTATCAGATAATTACTCGCCTGATACTCTAAAAAGAGTAGTGTAATATCAGATGCCTGCATCAGAGTCACAATGTCCTAAACAGAGCAGTACAGGTTATAATATGCTTAAAATAAGACAAATAAAGTTTATGATGCAATCTACATATTCTAAGTCAAATCTAGGTCAAGTCAACTCTAAGTCAAACCTGGTCAACTTGTCTAGGTCAAACTAGCTCTAGCTGGTCAACTAACATCTATGGGTTGGTCAACTATAGTCAACAAGTCAATTGGGACTCTATCTAAGTCAATCTCTAAGGCCAACCATAATCAAAGCCTAAAACATACTATAGGCTAACTAGTACTACACAAGCCTAAAACAACAAACACACTAGCCAATACAACCCTATAATACTATAGGCTAAACACTAAAGGCTGACCACAATCACTACCTATGTCACAGCTAATAAGCCTATATCTATAAGCTCCACGGTCCTAACCAATACTACTCAACCCATATCCAGACACTACCATAACACTACCAACAACCTATACAAGAACCTAACCACAAAACAGGCCTAAATCTAAACAAAACTGCCAGACTCTCAGCCTATCCCAAAAGGCACACAAGCTAATTTCCTACACATATATTGTATATATACTATTCAATTAAGGAAGGAATGAAGGGAACTAGGAAAACAGGAATAGAGGGTTTATGTGTGTATGGTAAATGTGATACAATATTGATAGTAAGTAGAAAACATATAGGGAAAAGCTGTAATTTAATGTGTGTGTGTGCATTTGGCTAGGGTGTGTCAAGTGGCACATGCTTGTGTGTGTGTAGCAAAACAGGGAGTGGGGTTCAGGTTTTGGCTTGTGGGTGTTTAGATATGTTATATTAGAATCAGTGTTGGGTGTCACAAGTTAATATGTGTGTAAACTTCAGTTCTTGATGTGTGTGTACAGATTTAGATTTCAGTTTGAAAGGCAATGGGTGTAAACTCAGATGTGCAATGATAGCCCATGCCATTCCAATCCAATTCCCAGGTTTTCTATCCTGAACTCTCATCTCAGGTTCTCAGAAAATCTAAGAACAATGACCATCACATTATAGTTAACAAATCAGTCCAACCCCTTCTCGAATAGAAAACATAGTAAAATACCCAATCAATGGTTCATATAAATACTCAAAGTTCAGTTCTAAAACATATGTAAATCTCAGTTTTCTATTTTCCCCCAATCTCAGGTTTCAGTAAAATATCAGTGAAAATATCATTCATGGCTCTACCCTTGTTCTCAGGTTTTAGTTTATTGAGAACTCAGATTTCATTTCCGTTAAAGACAGTTTTGTGTGTGTGTAGAGTAGGAATGAGAATCATCTCAGCCTCAGGATTTCTAACAGTGTGTGTGAGATAGGGAGTATAGGAAATCAGTGGCTATGTGACAGGATTAATTTGTGAATGTGTATGTAACAGTGCATGGATTCTCAGATTTTAGTGTGGCCTAAATCTCAGGTTTTATGTCCTATATAATTCAGGATATACAGTGAGCTATTACACAGTTCACACATGTATCAATTTCAACATTAAAAAGCAAATTCGAAAACCAAAACCTAACACCAAAACATAAACCATACATTGTAGTAACCTAGTACATGCTTATTGAATTAATATGGCAATTATCATTCGAATTCAGTTTAAAAATTAGAGTCGATTTCAGATTTAGAAAACAGTGAACAATCCTAGGAGTTATCAGGAAAATTCTCAGGGAAATCAAGTTCCAGTGACAGTGTATTTAAAAACTGTCATAACCTTAAATTTCTATTTTATTATTGGTATTTTTAATTATTTTTCAACCATTCAAAAATTTTTTCCTATAAATTTTCTCAAAAATATATAGTGTAAATAAATAATCAATCCTTCTTCCAAAATGCCCCTCATGCAATTTTAATTTTTGCACTTTTCTACATAGAAGAGTATGTGGCATGCATGCAATGGGAAGTGCCAGTGTCACTTTTCTCTCATGACAATGCCTCATGGGCATTTGGTCTTTTTCCCTTTCTTTTTCATTCTTTTATTTGGAAGAGGAGAGAAGCAAGCCATTCTCTTCTCCTTCCTCTTTCTGGTAAGCTCTTCTCCCTCTCACTAATTCTTCTCCTTCTTTCATCTTTTTCTCCTCCCCCCTTCACCTTATGTTGCTACTGCTGTTACTGCGGCTGTATTTGCTGCACTGCGACTACCGTACCGCTGCTGCGTGCTGCTGCCGCGGGCCAGTGCCGGCGCCGCCGGCCGGTCGGCAGCAGGCCGACCCCCTCCCCCCTTCTTCATCTTCCTATTCTTCTCCCTCTTCCTTTCTTCCAAATTCCTTTCCCATTTTCCTTTTATTTCTAGGTTTTTGTAAATTTAACCCAATTTCACTCTTGTGCCCTAGGATTTTGAATTGGGGCTTGGGGAAGAACTCTTCTAAATAGGAATCATACCCAAAAGGTCGCAAGTCCTCTTTCCTCTTCCCTCTTTTTCCTTGAAACATTTTTCCAAATTGATTTTTCCAAATTTTCTTGAATAATTATGGATTATATATATATTCTGAAATTTATAGAATTCATAACAAAATTATTTTTTTGAAAGATTGTTGCATGAATTAGGAAAGATTATATAATTTGGACACAATATATTGGACACATCACACTTTGAATGAATATACATTTTGGACACAATATTGGGATAGAATATGGACACAACACATCAATTAATATTTGGACATAAATTGTAGGACACAAATAATAAATGGACACTTGTTACATTATATGACGTGTGAGTGTATGTGAAGATACATGAAACATAGGATATGTAGGAGTGAACCTAGTGGTTGATGCATATAGAAATATATATATGTCCATACTAATTGTATCGAATTTTATTGAATTGTATGTCACTAAATAAATTTTTTTTTTTACTAGTTGCATAAAATTTATCCTTTAAATCAAATTGTTTGTTACATAGCTTTAGCTTGTCAACTCCTAGTTTTATATTATAATACAAAGCCTTGACATCCTTTATGCATACACTTTAAGTACCTAGAATTTACAAGTGTTTTCTTAACATGTTCAAATCTGTCCAAATTTTTTTTTACTAATAATTGAGACATTTCCATCCCTACTTTGTTAAAACTAGTGTGTTTTGGACAAGATATTATATATATATATATATATATATATAATATATATATATAATATATTGTATATAAGACATTAATATCGAGTTTAGAATTTACCATAGACCTTAAAACTCTGGTAACCTTGTTATGATCAAATACTTGTTCACGAATCCCAACAATTTGGTAATTGATCAAATGTATATATAGGCCCTTATTCTTTATTTTAGTATGTATATATGAGTCTTTAAAGGTCCTTACTCGATAATTTAGTTTACGTTCCATTAAATTCAGCATTTCAAATAAAATTTACACATACAAACATGTGTTTGTAATAATTCTCAAGTCTCTAGATAGTTTTATGTTAGCTATAAGCTTATATATAAGATTTTTGGGCATTTTTACTCTCTACATATCGGGTTTCGTCTCCTTCAAATTGTGTTTTAACAAAAATTCTATTCTGAGAAAATGTTTCCCTAATGTCTAATGATTATCCTTGACTTGTGTTATTAGCAAATCACAAGTAGCTAGCAAACCTTGCCAAGTCTTGGGTAAGAAACTTTTAATTTATAATATGATGATATATATATACGTGTGTTCCGGTGTTGAGGGTTGCTCCACCGAAGGGGTCGGCGTACCCGTTTATATTACGTGTTGCCGGTGTTGAGGGTTGCTCCACCGAAGGGTCGGCGTGCCCGTATATTTATTTTGTGTTTACTTGTATCGGATTAATTTTCGGGTCAGTAAATACAAAGGAGACTCTGCCGAAATTTTTGAGAATTTCAAGAGTTAGTCTATTTTTCGACAATTCGGACTTCTTGGAACTTTTGACTCTAGTTCTAGACCACTTGAACCATCCATCTCCGACCTATAATATCGGAGGGATTCTTGGAATCATGTCCAATTAGATATCTTAGAATTATACCTTGATTCTAATATTTCTCGGGCTACCTTAGTTTCGGAAAAGACGAAACTAATATCTGAATACGACTTGACTTCTAGGACTCCCGTTTGGGAGATAGTTTCTCTGAGGTCTAAATGTTTAGAATATGTTGCATGGGTTTTTGGGAGAGAAATCGTTGGATCACACCGGCTGACTTTTAGCAATATTATTTTTCATTTTCGTACTGATCAGTCCCTGATACGATGTTCGTGCGGCCGTACGAATATCCGGGGTGAGGCTTAGCTCACTTTCTTGATCGCAATTGGACATCCAGGCCCTGAGTTTCAGCTCAGCTATCCATTTGCACATTACCCTGAGTTTCAGCTCAGAATATTTGTTAATTTATTAGATATCCAGGCCCTGAGTTCAGCTCAGCTCTCTAATGAATGGGTTCGATATTCTTAGAAAAGTCCAAGTCATACGAACTTCTTGATTATAACACATGATGCGATGACTCGACCCAGATGATTCGGAAACCACTCATGATGCTATCTTGCTTGTAATCACATCAATATGTGATAGTACAGACGGCTGGAGTATCTAAGCACCAACCCGTTTTGTACGAGCCTGATCCCGGGCAAATGAGGTTTTTGTTGAGATGCTAGGCGAGTGTGTGTGATCTAGGAGTTTCTCTAAATTGTATTTAGGTCTAGAAAGATCTTGTCGTGTCCTTGTGACATTAATTGAGAATCACTTACTTTTGACTAATATCAAGGTATGATTTAATCACTCTAAATACTAAATCTTGTCACTTGTCTTATTATTACGTATTCATACTTCTCCTTTGACTGAGGGCTTGCTCGTCGTATTGACGACCTAGTTTTGTTCACTAGGGACTGAAGAGATCATGATGTGGATCAAGCGTACACTGAGGATGATCTCTATGAATGAAGTGGAACGGATGGAATGTAGTTTCATTTTGATAATATTTTCAATTATGTAAATTATGTGTTGAAGACTATGAATCAATCATGTGTTTGAAGACAGTGAATCAAATATGTAAAATATGTGTTTTGATGAATTCTAGACCAAGTATGTAATATTTCGGGATAATGAATGTTATGTCAATTATGGAATTCTGTGATTATTCCTTTTATCTATGCCTATCCCGGACCTTACAGGCGACAATCGCAGGGTACATTTCGGTACTCATTGTACAGTTGCGTAGCCTGGGGAGAAGTATCACATGCCTCGTATCATTCTGGGAACCGGGGGTGACAAAAACGGTGTGTGTGTGTTCCATATTGAAATTAACCACCTACAATCAGTGAACACATGACACACACTGACACTTGCCATTCCCAGGTTTCACTGTCAATATGAATCTCAGGACACATATGCACTCTCAGGTTTTCTTGTTCAGTGAATATCATTTCAATATCATATTAACATTATCATCACCTCAACCAATCTCATAACCAATGTAATTTAACAAGCAACTAGCACATGTGTAACACCCTCTTAAATCCCCAAACTAAATTAACATCCTAAATCAGGAGAAAATGGGTGTAAAATCAACTGACAGTTCAAAAAGAACTCAACTGTCAGTGAAGAACACTGACACAGGAATTCCTAAACATTCGAAACCGAATTTTAACCATTCAAATTCGAATCACGACTAGGTGAACCTAGTGTACAGACCTAGGGACATGTTAGGCATGTCACGTGTCCATTCGTGTCCAGAAATTAGGACACAAACGTGTCAAAATACAAAATTTTTAGTGTATCAGAAAAGTGCAGTGATGGCTGCCTCGTGCAGTAGTGTCGAGCAACCTAGGGACTCGTGTGTCCAACCTCGAGCCTCGTGCTCATGTCTAGAGTTAGGTTAGGAGTAGGGCTACATGTTAACGTGTCTATATTGTGTCCACGTGGTGCACAAGGTCGTGTCCAAACCCGTATCAGAGCCTAGTGTGTGCGTGTGTGTTGTGCTCGTGCAGTCCAGTGCAAGGGAGTTTTCTCTCGAATCACTCAACGATACCTCCCCAAATTTCATAGACCTCATAGCAGACATTGCTCCTAGGTTCTCCTCAAAAATCTCGTGTCCTCGTGTCGTGTCCTGGCTTCTACATTGGTCGAGCAGCAGGAGAGAACACAAGCACGATGCAGTGTCTCGTGCAGGCGTGTCACAGTCTCGTGTGCGTGACACACGACACGTGACACATCGTGATCATGTCTAGGGGTAGAGGGGGACTAGGGCTAGGTGTCTAGGTGTCTGCACGACCCTCAAGTCGCGTAGTGTCCTAGTTTTATAACCGTGTTAGAGACTAAAAATCAGTGCACAGGTGCAGTGTGCAGCGTGTTCGTGTCCAATTTGGACACGAACACGGACCTAAATCGTGCTTAGTCCATATGATATGTGATCTACACTTAAAACCTTTTTCCATTCATAAGTTTTTGAAAATAATACCTTTTAATTCTCACAAGCATTTCAACAAACACGTTATTAAAAATACCGATACGTGTCCGATACGGACATGAAATGGACACAAACTCCTACCAAACTTGGGCTACACCTAGGGGAACCCTAAATGAATGCATCTATGAAGAAAAATCGATTTCAATGGGTGTAGATAGGTTTACCTATTGAGAGCTAGAATCTCAATGTAAAGAGTCTCAATTCGATGTCTTCCTCAATTTTGTCCGGTTCAACCGTCCTCGATCCTTGCTAGCAAGCACCCACAAGTATCCTCTACTGTTGGGGATGATGATGCAATTAATTTGACTCAATTTGGGCTCAATTTGGATTAATGGGGAGAGTTTTAGGGAAGAACAAGTAGGGCTTTTTCTAGGTTTCTAAAGGAGACAATTATTTCTTAAGTGGGATACTTATAGGAGGGAGGGGGTTTGTATGGCTGTTGAAAACATTAAGGATAGGGTTTTAGATGAGTGGTTGAGGTTCCTCCAACAATTTCCAAGCTTTCCTATTGGTTAAGGCTTCTTTTCACAAATATCTCAAAATGAAATATCCTTCCTAATAATATCTGGATATTACTAACCTTGGCACTTAGTAGGAATGTTCTAACCTTAATTATAACCTCATGACTAATCTAGGTTAGGTTAACTTCTAGGTTAAGGCTTCACTAAAAGACTAGCACAATATTTAATTAATATAATATAATTTCACAAAATTGTCAAATTGACCAAAATACCCTTAGGCTAAAAATTGGTAATATGAAATTCTAATCACGTGACTAGGCTCCTTTGGTCATGGTTAGTCTCTAGGCATAGCAATACTAGGGTTTTACTAGTTAACCATCAAAATCACCAATCAACATTTTAAATAGTTTTAAATTGATTGAAAATCACCAAAAATCACAATATGATTTAAATATCATTATTAAATGATTATAATTAAAAATTCAAAATTACCCTCATTTGGAAAAACTGAGTGTTACAAGTCTACCACCCTTAGAAGAATTTCGTCCTCGAAATTAAAATGATCGTACTCCTGCAAGGTCAAACCCCCAAATCAAACAAGGTCAAGATAATATGCAAAACTCTGTCCTACTAGTCGTGATTCCACAGTCTCGAACAGGGTAACTACGCTATCTAGCATATCACAAACATATCCTAGCAGGTACTAATGGAAATCACACATGAAGGTGGAAGAGAAGAACAAGAAGGTCAAACCTGCTAACCTGTCACCTGCAGCGTCAGTCTTCTCGACTGCCATAGCAAAAGCTCCACCCCTCTGGGCATGGCGCTGCGGTACAGGTTGCTTAACTCCCTCTCTCTGACCCGGTGCTCCGCCAGGTATTGGTACAGTAGGACAATCCCTGACCTGATGAGCCACGGATCCATATAACAAACAAACCTTCTGCCTCATATAACAAGTCTTCCAAACGTGCCCTGCCCTCTTGCAGTAAGCACAAGTCTGCACCTTGCGGTCCTGTCCTCTAGGCTGATGCTGCGCCTGCAGAAACTGTACGTGAGGCCTCTTGGCCTGGGCTCCGCTGCTGCTGCCCCCAACTGGGTCTCGCCCCCTCTTGAACCTAAGCTCAAGGTCATCCTCAGCCAATAAGGCTCCCGTCAAAATCTCCTCAAAAGGGGCATCCCTGTTGCCCTTGGTCATGGACTTGACTTCCTTGGCCAGACCCTTCCGGAACCTCAGGGTCTTCGCCGTCTCGCTCAAGCCCTCTATGAATCTGCCGAGGCGGCCGAACTCTCCAGCGTACTCCTCTACTGACAGGCTCCCCTGAACTAAGCTCTCGAACTGCGACTCCAAGGCTCGGAGCGCTGAATCTGGGAAGAACCTCTTCTTGAAGAAGCCCTTAAACTCCTCCCAGGTCTGTCCAGCTATCCCCATCCTGGGGTCTGACTGATACCAGGTGCGAGCAAGATCTCACATCCGACTAGCTGCTGCCTCTATCTTGAGATCTGCCGGTATCCGGGCCAGGTGGAAGATCTTCTCTATATGTTCGATCCACTCATCAGCATATAGAATCCCCTCTGTCCCCAGGAAGTCTCTGGGGCTCATCTTCTGGAACTGCTCTATCCCCGGTGTCCTCGGCTGCTGAACCACTGATCGAGCTGAGACTGTCGTAAGGGCCAACTCCATGCCCCTGTCCTGTTGGGCCTGCTGCCGGTCCAAACTGCTGGAAGTAGGTGAACATCTGTGCCGCATCCAAGTGTCCTGTAGGCGGCGGCTGCTGGAACTGCATCTCTGGGATGACTGGGTCGTGCCTCCGAGCTGATGGAGGCATACCCCCTGCTGCTGCTGCTGAAGTCCCAATATGAGTAGAGGTGGTAGGAGCTGCAGCCTCCTGACCCTGCTGATCTGGCTGAGAGGTGGCAGTCCCCTCTACAACAACTGCTGCACCAGAGCGATGTGATCGTGTCTCCACCATCTTGAAGACAGATCGACAAGGAAGTCAATACTGAGCAGGAATCGATATATCAAAGGAGGACAGTTTATTTCAAAGAAGGCAAATCAGTACGATATGTAGATGGCATGATTTAAAGTAGAATTTTCCTAACTGTGATTGAGTACCTCTCCATTTAAACCTATCTCTCAAATCCTATCGCAGGCTGTAGTGATACTCTAGTTCGAATACCACTACATAAACTCGACCTGCATGGGTCGCCACTAAAAACGTGTCACGACCCGCACCCTGTGTAGGGGCACGAGAAGTGGGTACGTCCAGCCTACGCCGCATAGTCGGCGGTAGAACGCTGTCCTAGGTTACTATCTAATCAACAACTCGCGCAATATAATGTACTTGTCAATAACTCCGAACGGAGGACAAGTATAGATAATGAAATCTCAATCACAGTCTAAGAACGATAAGATAACACAGAAGTTTATAACTAAAACTAAATAACAACATTTATAAGCTAAATAATAATAATATCTCAAACAAACTCAAATACAAACTCGTATCTCAAGTTATTACAATTTAAGTTCTAAAACATGAAAAACTAAACCAAGTCTACTAGCTAGTCTCCCGATCACTCCTGAGTGTCGGGGCCAAAGGTAGCTAAGCCGTCTCCTGCTCCAAGGCAAGTGGGGCAAATGTCCTCAGGGCAAGCATCTGTAATATTTTCAACAGGTCCACTCAGGACAGGAACGAGTACAATTCGTCAAAAAATTCCAAGTAAATGACAGAGAACTATAAAGTAGTTATAGACAGTTTTATTGATGAACATGGTCGTTTGTATACAGGTGATGGTATAGAGAAACATTTAAGATACAAGAAAAGTAAGGTAAGTAAAATAAGAGAAGAATGATGGCAATGAAGACTGTAAAATAAATCTAGATGAACTAAAGTAACATAATAAGTCCAGATGATATAGTATGAGTCAAGTGTAATCCCAATGTGAGTCTAATACAAGATGAGTCGAATGTGATTCTAATCATTGTTCTAATAAGGTGATTCGAATAAGGTGATACGAATAGTGAATCGAATAGTAGTCAAACAATGATTCGAATAAATTCTCCAAGTGTGTTTTAAAATACCGAGATCGACATGTAAACGGCTGTAGGTAATACGGCACACAACTCACTGATCAGATGAGGGATGGCTATCGTTCGAATATCATTCACAGAGGGGTGATTCGAATAGGGGGATATGTCTACATGTCTAATCAGTATTTTCCCGCCCAGTCTAATACAAATGAATCCATAATCCAACACATAAGACGAATACAAGTCCAACCAGCATATGAAGATACGAATAGGGTAATTCGAATAGTGATTCGTATAATAGAGGTAAGACGAGTAAGTATGTGTGTCGCATACATGGATTCAGTAATAACCATACGTGTTTGTTACAAGAATCAAATAGAACTAACTAGAACTGAAGTACAGTAATTGACAAGTAAATAAAAGAACTATCAGAGAATGTACTCGCCTAATACTCTGAAAAAAGTAGTATAATATCAGATGCCTGCATCAGAGTCACAATGTCCTAAACAGAGCAGTACAGGTTATAATATGCTTAAAATAAGACAAATGAAGTTTATGATGCAATCTACACGATTCTAAGTCAAATCTAGGTCAAGTCAACTCTAAGTCAAACCTGGTCAACTTGTCTAGGTCAAACTAGGTCTAGCTGGTCAACTAACATCTATGGGTTGGTCAACTATAGTCAACAAGTCAATTTGGGACTCTATCTAAGTCAATCTCTAAGGCCAACCACAATCAAAGCCTAAAATATACTATAGTCTAACTAGTACTACACAAGCCTAAAACAAAACACACTAGCCAATACAACCCTATACACTATAGGCTAAACACTAAAGGCTGACCACAATCACTACCTATGTCACAGCTAATAAGCCTATATCTATAAGCTCCACAGTCCTAACCAATACTACTCAACCCATATCTAGACACTACCATAACACTACCAACAACCTATACAAGAACCTAACCACAAAACAGGCCTAAATCTAAACAAAACTGGCAAACTCTCAGCCTATCCACAAAAGGCACACGCTAATTTCCTACACATATACATTGTATATATACCATTCAATTAAGGAAGGAATGAAGGGAACTAGGAAAACAAGGAATAGAGGGTTTATGTGTGTATGGTAAATGTGATACATATTGATAGCAAGTGGAAAACATATAGGAAAAAGCTGTAATTTAATGTGTGTGTGTGCATTTGGCTAGGGTGTGTCAAGTGGCACATGCTTGTGTGTGTGTAGGAAAACAGGGAGTAGGGTTCAAGTTTTGGCTTGTGGGTGTTTAGATATGTTATATTAGAATCAGTGTTGGGTGTCACAAGTTAATATGTGTGTAAACTTCAGTTCTTGATGTGTGTGTACAGATTTAGATTTCAGTTTGAAAGGCAATGGGTGTAAACTCAGATGTGCAATGACAGCCCATGCCATCCAAATCCAATTCTCAGGTTTTCTATCCTGAACTCTCATCTCAGGTTCTCAAGAAAATCTGAGAACAATGACCATCACATTATTAGTTAACAAATCAGTCTAACCCCTTCTCGAATAGGAAAACATAGTAAAATACCCAATCAATGGTTCATATAAATACTCAAAGTTCAGTTCTAAAACATATGTAAATCTCAGTTTTTTGTTTTCCCCCAATCTCAGGTTTCAGTAAAATATCAGTGTGAAATATCATTCATGGCTCTACCCTTGTTCTCAGGTTTTAGTTGATTGAAAACTCAGTTTTCATTTCAGTTAAAGACAGTTTGTGTGTGTGTGTAGAGTAGGAATGAGAATCATCTCAGCCTCAGGATTTCTAACAGTGTGTGTGAGATAGGGAGTATAGGAAATCAGTGGCTATATGACAGGATTAATTTGTGAATGTGTATATGTAGCAGTGCATGGATTCTTAGATTTAGTGTGGCCTAAATCTCAGGTTTTATGTCCTATATAATTCAGGAAATATAGTGAGCTATTACACAGTTCACACATGTATCAATTTCAACATTAAAAAGCAAATTCGAAAACCAAAACCTAACACCAAAACATAAACCATACATTGTAGTAACCTAGTACATGCTTATTGAATTAATATGGCAATTATCATTCGAATTCAGTTTTAAAAATTAGAAATCGATTTCAGGATTTAGAAAACAGTGAACAATCCTAGGAGTTATCAGGAAAATTCTCAGGGAAATCAAGTTCCAGTGACAGCGTATTTAAAAACAGTGTGGTGTGTTCCATATTGAAATTAACCACCTACAATCAGTGAACACATGACACACACATGACACTTGCCATTCCCAGGTTTCACTGTCAATATGAATCTCATGACACATATGCACTCTCAGGTTTTCTTGTTCAGTGAATATCATTTCAATATCATATTAACATTATCATCACCTCAACCAATCTCATAACCAATGTAATTTAACAAGCAACTAGCATATGTGTAACACCCTCTTAAATCCCGAAACTAAATTAACATCCTAAATCAGGGGAAAATGGGTATAAAATCAACTGACAGTTCAAAAAGAACTCAACTGTAAGTGAAGAACACTGACACAGGAATTCCCAAACATTCGAAACCCAACTTTAACCATTCAAATTCGAATCACAACTAGGTGAACCTAGTGTACAGACCTAGGGACATGTTAGGCATGTCTACGTGTCCGTTTGTGTCGAGAAATTAGGACACAAACGTGTCAAAATACAAAATTTTTAGTGTATCAGAAAAGGGCTGTGATGGCTGCCGCGTGCAGTGGTGTCAAGCAACTTAGGGACTCGTGTGTCCAACCTCGAGCCTCGTGCTCATGTCTAGAGTTAGGTTAGGAGTACGGCTACGTGTTAACGTGTCTGTATTGTGTCCATGTGGTGCACAAGGTCGTGTCCAAACCCGTATCAGAGCATAGTGTGTGCGTGTGTGTTGTGCTCGTACAGTCTAGTGCGAGGGAGTTTTCTCTCGAACCACTCAACGATACCTCCCCAAATTTTATAGACCTCATAGCAGACATTGCCCCTAGGTTCTCCTCAAAAATCTCGTGTCCTTGTGTCGTGTCCTGGCTTCTACAGTGCTAGAGTAGCAGGGGAGAATACAAGCACGATGCAGTATCTCGTACAGGCGTGTCACAGTCTCGTGTGCGTGACACACGACACGTGACATGTCGTGATCGTGTCTAGGGGTAGAGGGGGACTAGGGCTAGGTGTCTAGGTGTCTGCACGACCCTCAAGTCGCGTCGTGTCCAAGTTTTATAGCCGTGTCAGAGACTAAAAATCAGTGCACATGTGCAGTGTGCAGCGTGTTCGTATCCAATTTGGACACGGACACGGGCCTAAATCGTGCTCAGTCCATATGATATGTGATCTACACTTAAAAACCTATTTTTCCATTCAATTAGTTTTTGAAAATAATACCATTTAATTCTCACAAGCATTTCAACAAACACGTTATTAAAAACACCGATACGTGTCCGATACGGACACGAAATGGACACGAACTCCTACCAAACTTGGGCTACACCTAGAGGAACCCTAAATGAATGCACCTATGAAGAAAAATCATGATTTCAATGGGTGTAGATAGGTTTACCTATTGAGAGCTAGAATCTCAATGTAAAGAGTCTCAATTCGACGTCTTCCTCGATTTTCTCCGGTTCAATCGTCCTCGATCCTTGCTAGCAAGTACCCACAAGTATCCTCTACTGTTGGGGATGATGATGCAATTGATTTGACTCAATTTGGGCTCAATTCGGATTAATGGAGAGAGTTTTAGGGAAGAACAAGTAGGGCTTTTTCTAGGTTTTCTAAAGGAGGCAATTATTTCTTAAGTGGGATACTTATATGAGGGTGGGGGCTTGTATGGCTGTTGAAAACATTAGGGTTAGGGTTTTAGATGAGTGGTTGAGGTTCCTCCAACAATTTCCAAGCTTTTCTATTGGTTAAGGCTTCTTTTCACAAATATCTCAAAAGGAAATATCCTTCCTATAATATCTAGATATTACTAACCTTGGCACTTAGTAGGAATGTTCTAACCTTAATTATAACCTCATGACTAATCTAGGTTAGGTTAACTTCTAGGTTAAGGCTTCACTAAAAGACTAGCATAATATTAATTAATATAAATTACAATTTCACAAAATTATCAAAATGACCAAAATATCCTTAGGCTAAAAAATAGTAATATGAAATTCTAATCACGTGACTAGGCACCTTTGGTCATGGTTAGTCTCTAGGCATAGCAATACTAGGGTTTAACTAGTTAACCATCAAAATCACCAATCAACATTTTAAATAGTTTTAAATTAATTAAAATCACCAAAAATCACAATATGATTTAAATATCATTATTAAATGATTATAATTATAAAAATTCAAAATTACACTCATTTGGAAAAACTGGGTTTTACAGTTTGATTATGTTGATAAGTGTAATATCTTATCGGTTTTTTAAACCACAGATAAGGACAAAATTTGTTCTTATGGACGAGAGCCATATCCAACTGGTTTGTTTAAACCAATGGCCCTCTAAGATAAGACAAAAGGGATAGGAACAAAATCTGCTCATGTTCATCTGATCAACAAATAAGTACATGCTACGTGTCATTTATTCAGTTATGTTGATAACTCCCTAAAGATCTCGATAGAAGAGAATCTCCGTGCTTGTCACGTGTCAGCTCAGTAATAGCCTTTACCGTGACCACCTCAAGATTCACCCATATCTACCTATGCAGCACTCCTGCACAATCTTTATGCACATCGCATATGTGCTCCCCTGTAAATAGAAGAAGTTTTTCTTCGATAAAGAGGATTGAAAATCTTCAACTTCGGCATCCTCTTGATTGGTAACCCTAGAGTTTCAACCACCAGCACCAGAAAGCCAAAGCAAGTTCAACTCTTCATCAGATCGTCAATGGAGTAAAGGAGCCGCTGCAGTGCTCGATCTCCACCGCCACACTTTTCCAAAAATTTGTACTTAGATCTCCTGCTTAGGAATCGATTGCACTCTTTTGACGTTTAAAATACAAAAAGTTCGTATAACCTTTTGTCATGGCAAATAGGCGCCTAGCGAGAAGTGCTCGTGCACTGTTTATCTTTCTGGTAGCACCAAAGTTGTGGGGAACCCATGAACACTAAAAATGACCGAATTCCCTCAAAACAAGTCAAAATCAAGTGATTCAAAAGCCAAAATTGGGTAGAATTGAATTCTCCACAAAATAGAACAGTTAGTTTTTGGAAATACCAAGTTTTTAGAGATCAAAACCAAAAAAAAAACTTAAAATTTAGATCAACAAAATCTATCCATCAAAACTAGAAATCTTAAGTTCTAAAGAGGCTTAGAATTATTTAAGGAAGAGAATAGAATAATCAAAAATGGAGATCCAACATGTTCTCCATGGAGCCAGGTATACCTGCCTAGGTTGATGGAGGAGTAATGAAGAAGGATATGAGAGAAATTAATGAGAAATAATGAGAGGAGAGAGAAGGAGTTGGTTTATATACCAAGCCAGACATAATGAACCAACCCAAACCAAACGAAGCCAAGCCAACATGCCATGTAGAACCAAAGTGAACCAAACAAAGACTAGCCAAGAACAAACCATAACTAAACCAAGCCAAGATTAAGCAAGACAAGTGTAAATATGGGTCACATGACAAATATCAGAAATTCGTACACGTACACTAAAATACGTTTAACAGAAAATGAAAGTGACATATTTAATCTATATTGGCTAGATAAGATCCCATAAAATCAATCTGAACCATTCCTATTAGGTTATGGTAACCTAGAATAGGTTCCAACTCAAGTGGCAGGGCTAATTATCAGCTGAGTTGGTTAACTAGGTTCCTTAAGTCCAAAAATGTGCCTTTTTTACTTTTGTGTTTAAGTAGCAAATGAAAACTCCATTGAGTGGCCCACTCGGTCCAGGTGACACC
>JANAVB010011640.1:0-14436 GCA_029216955.1 Iris pallida | reverse complement strand
TTTGCAAAGCTGATGGTTTGCAACTAAAGGTGCTGTGCCTATGGGCTGTGGTCGGTCCCTTGGGCCGACCACCACTGAAAGAATTTTTTTTTACTTATATATCTATATATATATATATATCTATATTATATTTTATATTTTTTTGGATATATATATATATGATATATATCTATATATATCTTCTATATATATATATATATCTATTATCTACTTTACAGTTTTAGAGTGAATGTGGGTATCTATATATATATTATATATATATAATATATATATATATATATATATATATATATACCCACATTCACTCTAAAACTGTAAAGTATATATATATATATATATATATATATACCCACATTCACTCTAAAACTGTAATGTGGGTATATATATATATATATATATATATATATATATATATATATATATATATATATATATATATATATATATATATATATATATATATATATATATACCCACATTCACTCTAAAACTGTAAAGTATATATATATATATATATATATATATATATATATATATATATATATATATATATATATATATATATATATATATATATATACATACCCACATTCACTCTAAAACTGTAAAGTAGCTTATAGAAAAATTCTAAAATTTTTATATAAAAAGAAATATCTAAGATTACTAACTATATGTGATATATGCTTATATATATGTATATATCTATATATCTAATAAATAAAAATAGGAGTTAGTTTATAAGAAATTTATTCCTATTTAAAATATTTAATGCGCCCTTATATTAATATTAATCATAATCATTTTAGCATAAAAAAATATTAAAAAAAAATATTATATACCAAGGAAAAATTTGTATTTATTATATAGAGATATACTTTATATCTAATCAATAAAATCTTTTGACAAAATAATCTCTCCCCTCATAATGTATACATAAATGAATATCTCGCAAATATTTGTAGGGTGAAAATTTTCATGTAAAAATCTATCATTAATATTATTCAAAAATAAAAACAATAAACAAATAAATTTACATTTTAAAAAAATAGTAAAATTCAATTTAAGCCAAAATAATAATAAAAAATCATAAAATTTAGGAGTTTTACATCCTACCAAACTTATAAGAATTTCGTCCTCGAAATAAAAATAACGCACGATATGTGGAAACGAAGTGCAGACGGAGGAAGAATAGAGCGCGAAAATTGTGTCACAATTTTCGTGTAAAAGAGGTAAACGGTTGTGTATGTCGCCTTCGTGCCTCCGTATTTTGGCAGTGCACTATGTTGACATACGATCCGAGGGAGTGGAACAAATCATGGTACTTACAAGGATCGTGGTGGTGGTTTCTAACTAGATAGGATACCCTCGTGTTTTTATATTTATCAAGGTTTATATCATAAAATTTCTAGGTCATTCTATGATCATGGTCATGCAATGGTAATTTAACTAAGACGTCATACCTGTCTCTATGGCTCCGTGGGTTGGTGGCCCCGCGGTGATCATGCTGAAGACTTGTCCCGAGTTCTGATTGCCCCTTGGATATCCAATAGCTGCTGGTGGGCGTAGTGCTCCTCCTCCTGGTGCTGGTAATGCTACTTCCTGCATCTGCTGCTGCCTAGAAGGACAATCTCGAGCTTGGTGTTGATTTGACCCGTAAACCATACACAATCCCAACTTACGACGACAATCCCTCTAAAAATGTCCCTTCCTTCCGCAATAATGACAGGTGGGTAACTCCCTCACTGGTTGTGGGAAAGCCCTAGGCTGTTGCTGCGTCACTGGATGTCGGGTGGGCCCTGCTGGTGTCGTCTTCACTGATGCAACGGTCGAAACAGATCGTCGTTGTTGTACTTTATTATTTATGGCCTCTTGAGTCCTTGCTTCGGCTAATACTGCTGCCTGTGAGTCTCGGGACTCGGAACTAGTATGTCGTTGAAGCTCTATGCTCAATTCTCTATGGAATCTCTTGGCCTTCTCCAACTCCGTCGAAACTAATTCGGGAGCAAAATAACTCAACCGACTGAACTCGACGTCGTATTCATCAACTGTCATGCTTCCTTGTTCCAAGTGTAGGAACTGGTCATAAAGTGCGTCCTTGGCAGTGTCGGAGAAAACTTCTTATTGAACAACTCTTTGAATTCCTCCCATGTCTGGTCAACTCCTAGCCGTCTCTCCTCCGCGGCCCACCAATCATAAGCATTTCCTTCCAATTGTAACTTTACGGCTATCATCCATAGGTTTGCAGATAACTCCGAAGCCTTCAAGAGATTTTTCGTCTTTACCAGCCAATTGGTAATTTCGATGACGTCTTCAGTGCCTTTGAAGTATGGAGGATTCATGTTGCGGAACCCTTCAATAGAACCCACAGAGGCTTGGGGTGCTCGGGCCAATGCTGTCTCCAAACTCCTTCTGATAGTCTCGCTCTGCTGCATCTGAGCCTGTACTAAGCTCTGGAGGATATGCTCTGTAGTAGTCCCACCAGCCTGAGGCATGGGCTGCGGTGGGGGCATGTGTAGCATCTGAGATATAATCTGTGGGACACCCTGAGGCCCGTACTGTGGTAGATATGAGGGATATGGAAGGGAATACTGTGGTGGATATGAGGGAGGATACTGAGGTGGATACTGTGGAGGATACTGGGATGGATATGGTGGTGGATACTGTAGAGGCAGTTGGGGTGGATATGATGGTGGAGATTGTGGAGGCTGCTGGGGTGGATACTGTGGAGGCTGGTGTAGTGGATATGATGGTGTATACTGTAGAGGCTGCTGGGGTGGATATGATGGTGGAGATTGTGGAGGCTACTGGGGTGGATACTGTGGAGGCTGGTGTGGTGGATATGATGGTGGATATGGAGGTGGAATCTGTGGTAGAAACTGAGGTGGATAGGTTGGCGGGAGTGGCAGGTACTCTTCTTGAGATACAAGGTTTTCGGGGCCTGTCTGTCCCACTTGGGGTGCCGGGGCTTGCTACTGAGTAGTGGGTGGTGTCATCACAGGCTGCAGTCTAGATGGTGCTGGAGTGGTAGGGGACATGGGTGGCTGACCCACTGGTCCTTCTTGAGCAGTGGTGTTCCCATCCGTAATGGCGAGAGGAGTAGAGTGACCACTACGAAGATTCATCCTATTGGCACGAAAATAGAGATTACGTTAGGACAAGATCAAGCTAGATGCACGACAAGCAGTCAAACGAGAATCCAAAATTTGAAATCAAGGAAGGTGATTAAGCATGTGGATGAGATTCCTAAACTCTATTCCTATATGCAGGCTTGCTTGGTACGGTAAAGTAACCAAACAATTTGTCTAGACCTGCATGGGCCACCATAAAAACATGTAATGCCCCAGTCCCAATATATGTAGGACTAGGAAATACGTACATGCCAGCTGTATGCATACACAGACTACTCCAATATATGGAATCTACGTGTACACACATAAGCTATAATAAAAGAGCTCCAGCTCATAACAATACAACATGGTCACATGCAGTATCTATATCTCATCCACAGTGATAAATAAGAGAAATAACAAACCAAATGTCTCAACTCAAAATAAAGAGAAATATCTGTCGGGCGGAAACAAATCCACTACCGAGCTACTGAAAAGAAATCAACTGAAATGAATATGAAAAAGAGTATCAACTACATAAGTCCATCGACTAAGAATAGAATCAAATAAGCTCCGAAGGTGAGACCTCTTCTGTTGCAAA
Source organism: Iris pallida (assembly GCA_029216955.1). Lineage (NCBI taxonomy): Eukaryota > Viridiplantae > Streptophyta > Magnoliopsida > Asparagales > Iridaceae > Iris > Iris pallida. The sequence goes on along the minus strand of JANAVB010011640.1, from coordinate 10,728 downwards.
TGGAGAGTCTAGTCCAGAATCGTACTCCTCAGGATACTGCTCGTCGTCTATACCTGGAGAGATTACTAGGTCCTCAGAGGGACGTAATAAGATATAGGAAGAACATGCTAATATGAACTGTCAGAATAATAATAATATGCAAGACTCTTCTAGACACCAATATGCTTAGAGGACAACTTTCATGCACATGGGTGGGATTTAGGCTATAAGTACGCAACTGGCATCCAGTCATACGTATCCGGCCGTAACATCCAAAACGTCAGAGGATATCTGCAAATATATATCGCCATAGTTCCTTTCGAAAACTATGGTTTACCTGTTTGGCTTCCCATACGCACTAGCGACTGTCCTCCCCCAATGTTCCCCACACTGACCAAGTCACATCCATAACTCGTCCAGTTTTATAACTGCTTGAGTCTCTATACCCTAGTCATAGCAGTTACGATCATCTATCCGTCACACGACTTCTTACATAAAGATGGCCAGTCAATATGCAAGTCGTGCCCCTAGCAACATGTCTCAAACCGTGTAGTATAGGTGTCATGGCCAACGGAGATAAAAGAATATCCCACAATAGAAGGGTAGTCCACTACAACTAAGTCGACATGCAACAGATAAAAATAGAACAAAGAAAAGATTAATAAAGTCGCTTGCACCCAAGTGTGGCTTGGACGCACAGTGTATAACAAATAAGACAAAATATGAAACAAAGTAAATAAATGCTGAAAATAAATAATATGACAGTAAATATAGCAAGGTATACTTGCCTGGTGAGTGGAAGGTGTTTTGACGACGTCCAGTAGGTAAAATCGGCAAGTGAGAAGAAGCTACAATAGTGGAACCTCCCCAAACGTTCCCGGACGCTGAAACAAACATCAAAATCATTCTCAGTGAAGAAGATATACCTAGAAAATGCCTGTCCAAAAGTCTAATTCTGAAACAGGGGCAAAATCATAATTTTGGATCAAAACGATATCCGCCGTTGGACCCGCTTTGCACCAAAATACGTGCCAGAACCTACGGTCTCTAAAGTCATCAAACTATATGTCTACGGATACGATTTGAGAAGATAAATCCAATGGTATGTCCAATTTTAGATTCCGATGAGCCGTGCACAAAATCGCCCGATGGTTCGGGTCGCAGGCCCGCCAATTTTGGCGTTCCGATCAACCTTCTCAGAATCGGACCAAACTTGGCATGCGGGACCAGAAAAATATTTTGAGTCCAATGGCGCAAGTTTCATCGCGACTTGACAAATGTGCACAAAGTAATTGGGAAATTTCGAAATTGGCCGATACGGCGTTCTTCGACGGATACGGGTCAAATTCGTCGCGCACACGCAACCAACTTGAATTCCGTCAAAGTCCACACGTCCACAAAGTCGATACGCACCTTTCGGTACCTTCAGTTTGTGACGGGGTCGTCCGGTTTGTCAGGACGGACCCCGTATCGGTGAAATTTTCTTAAATAATCCTGATTTGAAAACTGTTTTTGGGAATATTTGAAAACGAATAACTTCGCATATACTTAATCAAAATAGTGACTATAAAAAGGGTTTTCGAGTGTTACAGGTTATCTATAGGATTGCTCAATTGGTTTTACTAAAAGGTTAACAGACTGATGGGAATCAATCGTCAAAGTGGGGTGGTTGGCTGTGTTATAAACTGTTTATAAAACAGATTTTTCGAATCTTTGGGTCAGGATCAATAGGGATTACTACACGATTTAGCCTAAAGTAATTATTGGGATTGCTAGGTGGTTATGTAGACTTCCTAAAGAAATTCATAGATCAAAAATTGATCAAACAGAGATAAAAAATTTGGTACACGAATATGGGTACCTGACTGCTCGACTCAGAACAGGGGACCCTGTTCCTACGGGATTCTACGGCGACTGCACGATTGTCGGCGGCGCTCCGGCAGTCGATACTGGCCTGGAGTCATTCGCACAGGTCAGGATCGGCTCTGGGTCGAAGCACGAAGAGCACGGATAGATTTCCTTAGGGTTTTGGCGTCTGCTATGAATGGAGGAGAAGGTTGGGCCCTGGGCTGAGGCTGGGCTTGGGGTGCTATTGGCTTGGCTTGGCTAAGCTTTGGGTTTATTTCTTTTGTTTTATATAGATATATTATATATATAACTATTTATATTTCATTTACATGTATATTTATACATATATAATAAATACCTATATACCATATAACATGCATATATTATATTTATATAAAACGAGACTATCAAATGAGCTACCAATATATATATATACACACACTTTAGTTAAATATAAGAAATATTTATGAAGTTTATATAAATAAGATTTATTAATATACATGTAATGCCTAATATTTGTATACTATAAATATACATACCTATATATTCACCAGTATATATATATATATATAGCCTAACAATTCTCAAAATCTAAAAGACATTTTCTAAGACATGTCATCATACACTCAGAAACCAAATATCAATACACACATATCATATACAATGCCCATTTATATAAAATTACTTATTTATCTACTAAAATAAATACACTAATTAAATTACCCCCATAATTATCTATATGGGCCTCTTTGGACGTACTATATGTCTACATGGACTTGTGCTTGGTTTGGGTTCAGTCTGGGCCAACTTGGTACAACCGGGTCTCCTACAAGTCAATAATATAATAAATAATTAATTAAAATGTCTTTAGAGGTTAAGTCACAACTTGGCCTGGTTTTTCTAGTTATGACACATTTATGGCTTGGCCTTCCCCACCATGGCTAGAACGCTAGTCAAGGCACGCCACTGCACTACCTGTGCCACGATTTCTAGTCATCTTGTACTCAAAATCTTAATCATGACTTAAAACATTATACCGTAATAATTAACTAATTAATTATTTATAAAATTTTAGTCACCATTCAAATCAAATAAATAAAATATTTTAAAATTTTCGGGAAAGGGAGCTACAGTTTTGATATATTAAACTTGTTTGTTTTCAAAATCTAGTTATTCCATGTGGTAGAGCATTTTATTTTATCCAAATTTGACATTTGAAAAGTTAGATTTCGTTTTGTTTTGGCCGAGTTGTGCAAGTTTGAAGTTCATGGGTTCCCTGGCCATCTTTCTCGAATTTTGGAGAAGATGAGCAGTTTGGCCGCGAGCCTGGCTGCATGTAGTCTGGCCGCATGCAGTCTTCGGCCGCATGAGCCTTGTCGCAGTAGTCCGGCCGCATGAGCCTAGCCGCACGCAGTCTTTGGCCGTACGAGCCTGGCCGCATGCAGTCTAGCCGCATGAGCCTGGCCGTACGTAGTCTGGCCACACGAGCCTGGCCGTACGCAGTCTTTGGCCGCATGAGTCTGGCCGCATGCAGTCTTTGGCCGCTTGAGCCTGGCTGCACGCAGTCTGGCCGCATGAGCCTGGCCGCACGCAGTTTGGCTGCATGAGCTTGGCCGCCTGCAGTCTTTGGCCGCATGAGTCTGGCCGTATACCGTCTGGCCGCATGAGTCTGGCCGCACGCAGTCTGGCCACATGCAGTCCGGCCGTATGACCCCTCGGCCGCATGAGTCTTGCGGACCGCATGTGTCCCGCAGACCGCATGAACCCTCGGTCGCATGCGTCCTTATGTCTTGGTCCTTATTTCTGATTTGACTACCTATACGAGTGCTGGATAAACCTATGTGTGTACTAAGGTACAATCTATGTGAGCACTGAGGTGCTATCCTATGCGCTAAGTGTTCCTACGTGATATCTGCCAGTACACCCAAGAGTCTAGTATTTATAAAACGAATGGTCGGTAGCAATGACGTGGTGTGTGTTGTGTGTTGCATTACACCAAGAAGGGGTACATACGTATGACTCCATGAGCCAGTATGGATTCCTTCTTGGGGTACTCGTACATTGTACGACATCTAGGGGAGTGAGCATGTGACCACGACATGTGAACTCCGAGGATAACCTAGGGATTAACTAGGCAACTAACTTGGTAGATGCATTGGGTGGGAAGAATTCCAAGATCGTGCCATACTAGTCACCCCAGGTCTAGTCCTGACGTGTCAGGTTGGCCGCCACGGATATGGTTTCATTCGCCTTTAGCAGATGACTATATCCGACTTCTACGAGCTATGTGTTATAGGTTTTAGCGCGGTAGCCCTCCGGGGGACCGGTGCATAATCATTGTGCTATATGTCTGATGGTTTGGCTAGCCCTGCTGGGTTGACACGGTCTGAGGATTCCTTTTAATCAGTATCGCGGGATAACTCCGCAAATATAGAAAGCCGCATGAATGAATGGCCGCTTGAAAAATGACTTGACTGTGCCTTGTACCTTCCGTTAGTAGCCGAGGGACATGGACTGTCATGGTGCGTGGACCAACCTATGTCCTTGTTTGGTTGTTGGGTTGGTCTATCGTGCTATGACAAGCTGTGGACCGGGGTTACCACCGGAAGCCTTTACTATTACTAGTATTATTATTTTATGCTTGGGTTTTATCTCACTCTTTTGTGCTTCCTTGTGGTACTTGCTATTCGGGACTGACCCCGCTAGTTTTGTTTGGCCAGATCACGTAGCAGAGCCTGAGGATCCGACCTTCCTTCCCGACGTTAATGGTGCATACTAGGAGCATGGCTGGCGGGGGACTTGAGTGGGTTTCTTCTCCACCACTCTAGCTTTCATCCCTTATGTTCTGGCATTTAGCCACCGACACCTGTTTAGCCGGTTAATCTGGATATTTTGTCTTTTGCATAATTGTAATTAAATCAGACTGCAGCTGAATACGATTATGTACATATGACTCTCTGGGCTAGCTAACTTATAAAGCTAGATCCCCATGATCATTTTGATGAAGCGTCGGGGACATCTTACTGCTTTATCTCATATGCTCATTAATTGATGTTTTCTTGCTTTGAATGATTGGGACATAGATGCTTTGTGAGACCATAGGAGACTTGATTGTAGCATGCACCCCCTTGTCTCTTGATAGACACGATCGCCGTATGACGTTTGCATACCTCGTATGGAGTAGCTGGCCTAGTCCGTCTCCGTATTCCGGTACTGGGGCGTGACATATCTTGTACCATGTTGATTTGTTTGTGAATGGGATACCTAGAATTGCTTGACCCAGTATTGTAAGCCCCCTGAATTTTAGGGTTTATTTTAAATTATCTAAATACATTATTTTTAATAAATATTTTATTATTTAATTGTTTTGAACATTAATGTTCCTTCCCGTGACTTCGACTTCTGAAGCGTCAGGGATGCCAATCTCTGTAAACTCTCTTCATGGGTTTTGAAGTATACAAGATTATCTTCGTTTTGATATATCATGTCCCACTTAAACTCGTACCCTTGTGCTATTTTTGTATCGCGCAACTTCGGGTCAACTTAGACCAATTAATCGTTGAATAATTATTCCCACTTTTCTCTTTGATCATCGTTTGCACGTTACCGTGACTTTTAATTTAGGAGCACAAGACCAGTCGTTTTCTCATAACCAACTTCTCATGAATGATCTACTCGAGACGCTCTACACTCATGACCTTCGTGTTCCACTCAGATACTCCATTTTGTGCTTTATTTACTTCGCACAACTTTCGGGCCAATTTAGGCAAATTAATTATCTACCGTAAAACCTGATTTAATTTCCAATTTAATTTCGGGACCCGACATCGATCCAACCTAGTCGACCCAAAGTATGGACATGGACCACATGAAGCCTACTACCCACATGATACTTGTGTCCTATTTATTTGAGTCCCCACATGTTACTTATTTACCCCTGATTATAAATACCCATTTAAATTCAATTATTGTTCCCTGTCCGATTTTGACCCGACCTGCCTCGACCGAACCCGAACCCAAGCTCCATGTTGTCCTCCCATGACTACCCAAACACCCCACACAATATTTCTCTTTTTTCTATTTAAAAATACCTCTTTCTCTCTCTAATTTACAAATATCCTATATATATATATATACATATATATATATATATATATATATATATATATAATATATATATATATATATATATTATATATATATATATATATATATATATATATATATAACACACTCTCTCTCTCCTATTAATCACACACACACACCACCTCACCTCCCATCACCATGCCAGCAGAATACCCCCCCCAACCGACTTCTCTCTCTCCCTCTTTCAAATATCTAAACTCTCTCTCTCTATCCTATACTCTCTCTCTCTATATTATATATACACACACACACACAAAAGCATACAACACTCTCTCCCTCTCTCTCACCCTACAGCCGAACTCCCCCTACAGCCGACACCACCTCCATTCTCCTCCTTCTTCTTCTTCTTCTTCCCCATTATTATCATCACCACCACTACCATTAACACCAACACCACCACTCTCACCATCATCATCATCAAGCAACACCTCCACCACCATCACCCGAACCACCACCACCGCACATCCACCACCGCCGCCTGGCCGCCGTGCCCCGGCCTAGCCCGCTTCCGTACCGCAGCAGCAGCAGCAGCAGCAGTGGCCGCGCACGCACGCGTGCGCCGGCGATCGCTGGCCGTGCGCCACCATGTGGCCGACCCACCACCGCGAGGACCCCACATCCCCGACGAACCCCTCCTTGCCGCCTCCGTCATCTTCGACGCGGGAAATAGGCTATTCGTGCATTTACGTCGAAATCCCGGCGTGACGCGTGCGGGATCGAACTCAAAATGGCGTCCCGTCGCAGCAACTTCGCATACGTTTTTCGAGAGATCCGACCGTTGGATCGGCAAAATCTTTGCTCCGTCACAATCTCGGTATATCTATCTTTACTCCCTTCAAGTTTCGTCCATTAATTACGTCGTTTGATACATCAAAACTGGCCACCAAGTTGACACTTTAAATTGTACTATTTTTTGGACAGTTTTGTGGAGCCAACTTCGTCAGCTCGTAACTCCGCCATCGCAGCTCCGATTGGCGCAGTACCAGTTCCTGTGTGCAGCTGGTATAACCCTCTTCCTGCCCCTTGAGTTTTGTTTTATTGTGAGCACGTTTGGTTGGTCGAATTCGACGCCAAAGTTGGTCGTCTGAATTCTTTAATTTACACTTGTAAAATTCTATTTTTGAATCCGAGACTCCAGATTCAATTTCTGATACCACCAGTAGACTCGTGGCATCGTTTTAGCACGTTTTTATATAAAGTTTACTTGATTTGGAGAACGTGAGCCCTGACACGCATTTCGGTGCAAAGCGGGTCCCACATTCCGAGTCAACGGATCACTTTGAGATCGGCTCATCGGAATCCAATTTCGGATATACCGTTGAGTTTGTATCGTCATTCTGGACTCGTTGACATATAATTTGCTGAGTTTTGAAGACATTTTCTCTGGCACGTATTTCGATGCAAACCGAATTCCAAATGTCCGCGTCAACGTGTCACTTTGAGATCGGCTCGTCAGAATCCAATTTCGGATATACCGTTGAGTTCGTGTCGTCATTCTGGACTCGTTGACATGTACTTTATTAGATTTAGTAGACTTTGGCTTCGACACGCATGCATTTCCGTGCAAATCGGATACCAATATCCAGGTCAACGGACCATTTTGTGATCGGGTCATCGAAATTCCATTTCGGACATACCGTTGGGTTCGTATCATCATTTTGGATTCGTGGTCATATAATTTGCTAGGTTTTGTAGACTTCTATCCTGACACATTTTTCGGTGCAAAGTGTGTCTAACGGCGGATATCATTTTGACCCAAAATTATCATTTTGTCCCTGTGTCTAAATTAGACTTATGGGTAGGCTATCCTAGCTAATTTGACCATTCTGGATACGTTGGTGATATTTATTTTATCATCCGACGACATCAGTAGATTTTACTTTGTGCCATCCTTAATTTGTATTTAATTATTATTATTAGTGTTTATATTTATATGTTTTGGTTTTTTGTAAAACTCTAAATTGATCTTTGTGTTTCTAAGAACCCTACGTGTTGGTTTAGATATAGTGTCACCCCACATTAGACTTTTATGCTAGGTCCCTACTTAGCTAGTCTCCAGTTAGGAGTTGTGTCACACCACTAGTATAAAATCTTAAACATAGTTTAGAGACTGAGTTTGTGTATCATTATTGACAGGACACTGGACATCTGTATCTTCATATTCTTATTCTTGCTTTGCTCGAGGCGAGTGCCCCTACAAACTTTATTTACTGTATATGAAAATGAATTGCGTATGAACCATGTTAATACAGTGATTTAAACTGGAAAACCGTATCTTACAGGTTTCTATATATCTAGCGTATGCTTCACATGCTTTAATTAAAATTGATCTCAGTACCTACCATATTTTAAATTGCTCTTAGTACCTGCCATGCTTATACTGCACCCAGTATCTCTCACATATTTTTACTGTTCTCGTATCTCTCACATGTTTTATACCGTTCTCGTATCTTTCACATGTTTTTACTGTTTTCGTATCTCTCGCATGTTAGAATCTAGGTTATGGGAAAACTGATAGTTGAGTACGTGATCATGCCCCCCTTCTCCGTATGTATTTACCGAGCAAAGTTTTATTTTATATGTTACTGCACCGTAGGCCTTACTCTCAAAGCGAATTTGTGCGTATGTACATCTATCGCCGTATTACTTGTACGGAAGTACATTTTATTATGTGCCCCTGCACATTGTACACCTATTGACGATCACGTACCTGCTCCAGTTTTAAACATTACATATACACCTGTCTCTATGACATATGTATCCTTGCCATGATAGATTATGATCTGACATGATAGATCTGTGATATGACATGATTGTGATACGACATGAGACATGACATGATTCTTAATTACTACATCTCTTTTCATTCCATGCTCAGTATGTTTCGTTTGTAGTACAAGTACTTGCTCCCGTCCTGACAGGATAACGTTGTAGGTTCACTTTCCGAGGAAAAAATGCTATGTGATACATATTATGGTACTGATTTTGAGGACCTGGCCTTAGCTCCAGAAGAGGTCCCAACGGGAAACCTTACTTAGATATCTTTCATGTGTTTTGAGACTTAGACTTTGTTTTTGAACTTATATTTGGATACTGGACTTTGTCTCCAGTTAGATTCTTTGGAAGTGTATTATTAAGTCTGTACTTGTTTACTTTCGCTTATAGATGATGTCTTGTGATGAACCTCTTAAATGTGATATTAGAACTGTTAGCTGCTTAGATCCTTTATTGTCTATTCTTAGAACAGCTTACTACGCTTTAACAAGCGTAGGCTGGACATGGCTCGGCCCGGCCCGGCCCGGCCCAACAATTTGGGTAACGAGTCATGACAAGTATTGATTGTAGGATAACCCTTATGTTTTTTACCGCCACGACTGTATTTTGAGGTATCGGAGTACTCGATATACATGGTTGGCTTCGTACCGCCCTAGCAATAATATTCTAGTTATGGGACATGATAGGAGCAGCAAGAGGTAGGCGAGGGAAGGCGGCGCACGCGCGCACATGTGGCCGGTGGCCGACGGCTGACACGGAGCATTGGAGACGTGGTCGGGAGGGATAGGAAGAGATCGGTAAGAGATGATAAGGTTCACGAGAAGGGAAAGGTTGCTCTTATCTCTCTCTCTTTATAAAAATTATAACCCAACATAATGATGAATTATGGGTTGTGAAATTATTCTATTAACCATAATACATGCACAGTAACACATATTCTCCCTTACGTGTCATGATATATCTGTAAATAAAATTATTGGAAGGGAAAATGCAAATGAAAAAATAGATATTTAATAATCATCATAAAAACAACAATAATAAAATTAGCAATAGCAACAATACGATTTTATTTTATAAAAATGCAACTATTATATATTACAAATTTTATATATACAAAAACAAAACAAAATTGAAGGTATGTATGTTTAGTAGGGGCTATCACCAAAAATGTTCATTTAAGTACCAAAATAAATGGTATATAGAAAATGTTTGCCTCGTTCTTTACCTTTGGTACCAAATGATGTCATGAACGAAACATAACTATAATTCGAATTGGACCTTTTTTGGATGTAGTCAATTAGATGGTGGTTAGACATTATGATAATGGTTTGATAATAAAAATGGTATCTATTTTTTCGTTAATTTGTACCTAAGGGTGCGTTTGATTGCAAGGTGGAAAATATGTAGAAAAGAAAAAAATTCCATGGAATTTTAAAAAAATTCCATGGAAAACTTAATTTGGGTGTTTGATTGCCATTATTTTCCACGGAAAATAGTTATTTTCCATGGAAAATGATATTTTCCTATGGGTTGGACAAGTTTCATTTTCCACCATTTTATATGAAAATATGGAAAATGATAGTTTTTTGGAAAATAATTCCATGGAAAATATAAGCTATCAAACACTACAATTTGTGGAAAATTTATGATGGAAATATTTTCCATGGAAAAAAAAGCCCAATCAAACACAGCCTAAATGTTTTGAATTTTCCCTTCTTTTTAGTGATGGACAAAGGTGAGAAGCAAAACCAAGCTCAAAATAGTAAGGAGGAACCTTAGATTGATTATAAATAATGCCTTGATTCGTAATTCCAAGTATTCTCTATCTTAATAGAGAGACAACAAGGATGTTATCCAATCGGCACTATCTTTGGTGTTACCCAATGTAATCCCAGTTTTCAAAATTCATATTATTATTATTTTTCCAAAATTTAAAATTTCTAATTATTATTTTATATGAATTATTATTTTTTACCAAGG
>JANAVB010011639.1:0-16947 GCA_029216955.1 Iris pallida | reverse complement strand
CTTTGTGTCAACAATATATATATATATATATTATATATATATATATAATATATATATATATATATATTCATTAAAAATTCTAAACCGACTAATCCGACTAGTCTTCGAGTAGTCCGATTAATCCTTAGTTCCCACGAACCGACTAGCGGCCGACTAGCGATTTTTACAACTTGCTTATTTTTACAACAGAAACGAACATGTTCGAGAAGGAGCAAATAAATCATACAGAAACTGGCAAGCAACCTTAAAAATGGAAGAATAATGAATTGGGTAAAAGTTAAAATGATGCAAGTAAGAAAACAAAAAAAGGAAAGAAAATAGGAAAGAAAAAAAAATTATTTTGTATAAGAATATCATATTTAGGGTCTAATTAGACTTTGGATACTGAATTTGTCCGTTTTAGACTTCGAGTACTCGAACTGTTTAATGACACATTTTATTGACAATCATTCGTCATTAAAATACTCATTTCATCACTAAAAGTCCAATTTCGTTACTAAAAAAAAGTTCGAATACCCAAAGTCTAAAACGGACAAACCTAGTACCCAAAGTTTAATTAGATCCTAAATCTAGTACCCTTATACAAAATAATCCAAACAAAAATATGATACTATTCAAATAATAATGGTTCTAAAGGATTAGATTAAAACCGTGTCAGGACTGCACCTTTTGCTTGTGCGAGTTTAAGGTACTACTAGGGCTGCAAACGAGCCAAGCCGAGCCAAGCTTTTGTAAGCTTGAGCTTGGCTTGACTAGAATTAATCGAGTTCGAGCTCGAGCTTGATAAATTTTTTATTTTAGAGCTTGGGCCTTGGCTTGAGCTTGTTTATATTAAGCTTGAGCTTAGCTTGGTTTGAGCTCGAGCTTGGCTTGATAAGCAAGCTTGATTCAAGCTTGATAAACAAGCTCGATAAGCTCATATCAAGCTCATTAAGCTTGATTTCAAGCTTGTTCACCTTTATGTCAAGCTTAATGAGCTCGATTTCAACCTAGTTACGCTTGAATTCAAGTACCTGTAATTTAACAATTTATTTATAAAAATTTAATTAAAAAAGTTCCTTCATATCAATTATTAAGGACATATAAATATATAAAGCACACAACCATATCATTATACAAACATACATAAAATTAGAATTCAACAAACAAACGAGCTTCTAAACAAGCTCCTAAACGAGCTTCTAAACGAGCCAGCTCGCAAGCTCATAAACGAGTCAGCTTGCGAGCTCGAACGAGCCGAGTACTTCTAAGCTTGAGCTTGGCTCATTTATTAAACGAGCTCGAAAACAAAGCTTGAGCTCGGCTTGTTTACTAAACGAACCAAGCTCAAACGAGCTTTTATCGAGCCGAGCTTCGAGCAGCTCGCAAACGGCTTGGCTCATTTGCAGCCCTATGTACTACTACTGCTTTATTTTCTCCAGCACAAATATAATTAAATAGGACTTTTAAGATTTATAGGTTACTTTTGTAAATGTCATACTAAATAAAATTGCCTTAAAAATTATTTAAGTGAGACTACGAATAATTAAGAAGACCATTGTGAACTAACAAGTTCTGCAACAAGAACTTCTAGAACGTTCCTCGTGTCACTCTTGTACGGACATAACTTTGGACTCGACTCCTTAGCGTGCATGAACTGTGGAAAAGTTGTACGAGGAAGACAAAAACAGGAGCAATATATTTTTCGTCGAAAAATATCACAAGTGGCTCTAGACAAAGGCGATGCTTCCTAAAGTGAAGGAGTTTCTGAAATTTCGTCAGAAACTGGACGATGAAAAGATGCCCCTCGTCGACAAGTTTGTCGTTGGAGGGATCGTCTTGAAACTTCCTGCTGGATGGAATACGTTCTATGCAAGAATGCATCGGAAGAAACTTGAGATCAGTCTGGAAGATCTCTTGTAAGAAATCCATGTTGAGGACGAGATGTGTTCTCAACAGAAGATGGACGCTTTGTCCAAATAATTGGACGAGGCCAATCTGGTGCAGACGAGAGACTCCAAGGGGAAGCAGGCGGCTTCTCACCACAAGAAAGACTTCACTAATCTGAAAGTGAAAGGACCGTCTTTCAAACAGAAGAAGCCCAAGTCCAATGTGACTTGTTTTATCTGTAGCAAGAAGGGCCACTACAAGAGTGAATGTAGATCCAAGCCCAAGCAGTCACAACAAGGTGAGCCTAATAAGGTTTCATTGATTACTGACGGTATTACTATAATTGCTCAGGTCACTTCGGTGGGGGCTGACTATGACTAGTGGGTAGACACTGGTGCCACCTGCAATGTCTGCTCAAGCAAGAAATGGTTCACCATATACCAGCAAACCTCTTAGAAGGTGATGGTGGCGAACCAGGCACAAGCTTAAGTTCAAGGGATCGGGATGGTGGAGCTGAAGCTGACATCCGGAAAAACTCTGACGCTTCAAGGTGTGAAGCATGTTCCCATGATTGCCAAGAACCTGATCTCTGGAGGCCTGCTCTGCAACGCAGGCCTGAGGATGGACATCAATGCTGGCCAGATGGTGATATCCCTGAAAGGAATGTACTTTGAAAAAGCTTTCTAAACCGAAGGAATGTTTAAACTCCAGCTTGTAATCCAGTCAGAGAACATTAATGTAATTTCCAATTCTGCTTATACTCTTGAGTTGTGGCATAATAGACTAGGACATGGCCATTGTAAAAGGATAAACAAAATGTCTAGTCCAGGACTTATCTCCAAATATGGGAAAAAGGTGGAGAAATGTGAAGTGTGTGCTCAGACTAAGATCACAAGAAAACCCTTTCATCGGGTCAATCGAAGCACAGATCTTCTGGAGTTGGTGCACTCCGATATCTATGACTTCAAACAATTCTCCACGAAGGCCGGGATGAAGTATTTCATAACCTTCATCGATGACTTCTCAAAGTACGCATTCGTCTACTTGATAAAAACAAAAAATGAAGCATTCGAGAAGTTCAAGGAGTTCAGGGCTGAAGCTGAAAGGCAAACTGGACAACAACTCAAGAGGTTGAGGAGTGATCGAGGCAGAGAATATCGATCTCATGATTTCATATCGTTCTGCAAAGAACATGGAATCATCAACGAGACTACTGCTCTGTATTCTCCTCAGTCCAACGGAGTAGCAGAAAGGAAGAACAGAACGTTGACAGAGATGATGAACTCAATGTTGTTAACTGCGGGTCTTCCAAAGTACTTTTGGGGAGAAGCTGCATTGACGGCCACATTCATTCTGAACAGAGTGCCGTATGCAACTTCTGATATTACTCCTCATGAACTCTGGTTTAAATTTATACCCAACTTGAATATCATTCGAGTGTGGGGGTGTCTAGCATACGTAAAACTTCGGATCTGAAGATTTAGAAACTCGGAACAAGGACTACGAAGACGATCTTCTTGGGGTATGCCGAGAAGAGTTACGTTCGAATATTCCTTGACTTGGAGTCTAACCATGTCATCGAATCTCGTGACGCAGAGTACTTTGAAGACAAGTTTGCAAGGCACAAAAATATTGTTCTCGCGGACATTTCAGAGAATAGATGGTACAAAGGAAGCTGAGGTTTCCAACGATGTCGTAGTCCAAGAAGAAATTATTGTTGATGAAACAACGTTCGAACCAGAACTCGAAGAGCCGTCAGCCAAGCGAGTGAGGAGACCAAAGGACTTCGGAGATGACTTTGTCACCTATCATGTAGAAGAAGATCGGCTTACCTACGATAAGGCGATGAAGACCAGAGATGCTATCTTCTGAAAGGCAGTGAATGACGAGTATGACTCTATCACCTCCAATAACACATGGGTGTTAGTAGATCTACCTGAAGGAGCAAAATCCATCGGATGTAAATGGATCTTCAAGAAGAAGATGAAGGCAAATGGAACTATTGACAAGTTTAAGGCCAGGCTGGTAGCCAAGGGTTTTCTCAGAAACAGGGGATAGACTACTTTGACACATACGCTCCAGTAGCGTGGATGACCCCCATCAGAATGTTAATTTCTCTAGCAGCAATACATAAGTTGGTGATACATCAGATGGATGTAAATTCAACATTCCTGAATGGCGAGCTGACCGAAGAGATATAAGCAACAACCAGATGGATTTGTCGTCAAAGGTCTTGAAGATAAAGTCTGCAAGTTGGTGAAATCATTGTACAGTTTGAAGCAAGCTCCCAAGATATGGCATAAGAATTTTGACAAAGTTATTAGATCAAACGGCTACAGAGTTAGCGAGACAGACAAGTGTGCTTACACGAAGTTCGCTGATGGAAGAGGAGTCATCGTTTGTCTGTACGTGGACGACATGCTAATCCTAGGAACGGATATAGGCAATGTCACGGAGACAAAGAAGTTCCTCTCAACCAAGTTCAGTATGAAGGACTTGGGGGATGCAGATGTCATCTTGGGCATAAAGAGCATCCGGACAGACACTGGAGTGGCGCTGTTACAATCTCATTACATTGAGAAGATGCTCACATCCTACGGGTATCAGGATCTTCCAGGGATCGATACGCCATACAGGTGTGACCAGAAGCTAAAGCCAAATCCGAGGGAAAGCGTTAGGCAGCTGGAGTATTCTAGCATTATCGGGAGTTTGATGTACGCAACTACTGCCACAAAGCCTGACATAGCTTTCGCCGTGGGAATGCTGAGTCGGTTCACAAGCAACCCAGACATTGAGCACTGGAAAGCTGTGAAGCGGGTGATGAGATATCTCAAGAAAACTCAGACATATGCACTGCACTACAGCGGGTATCCGACAGTAGTGGAAGGCTTCAGTGATGCTAGTTGGTGTTCAGAGGTGGAGAGCGAGAGATCCACAGGTGGATATATCTTTTCCTTGGGTGGAGCTGCTATATCGTGGAAGTCGAAAAAGCAGACTATACTCTCTCGTTCCTCCATGGAATATGAGTTCTATGCACTAGAAGCTACAGCAGATGAAGCAGAATGGCTTCGGGAGCTCATGTATGATCTTCCAGTGGTTGGAGCTCAGATACCGACGGTACCGATATACTGTGACAACCAGGCGACTACAGCAGTAGCATCAAATGACCTCTTCAACAGGAAGAAGAGAACTGTGCGGCTGAAGCACAGAGCAATAAACGATCTCATTAAAAGGGGAACTATTGCTGTAATGATGTTCAGAGTCGGGAGAACCTGACGGATCCGTTCATAAAGGGCCTCAAGCGCCAGCTGGTCGATGACACAGCAAGGAAAAATAGGCTTGAAGGCAGTCTGATATTGTATTTGTGTAATCCTACCATAAAGTTTTATGTTATTAGTTCAAAAAGAAATCTACTAGGCATCTAGATTTTGGTTCAAGGGAGGACCACTGATTGGGAAAATATCAGGTAACAGTGGGTACATAGTCCTGAGGGACATGGAAGGGATACAGACCCATAACCACTGTTGTTACTATAGTTCTCTTCGAAGAACATGTGTGGACAGGATGGCTTAAACGCCTTAATGAGTTCTCAGACAGAGTGAATGTCTGTTGTGCTTTACATGAAGCACGGTAGCGCATCACTACAAAGGAGCTCATGGACTCCATGCTACAGTGGGGTGACACCACAATAAGGTTCCCAGGTAGAGGCAATGCCTCGGCTTTGCAAGCCATGTCACTGCGGCGTAGCACCGCTTATAGGTAGGTAGCCTAATGTTGTATATTATAAATGAAGAGTGGTAGAAACAACTACAAAGAGGCCAGTGTCCTTATGTTACGTGGCATGACACCACGAAGAGGTACCAGGTAGGGTAAAGCCTCGGCTTCGTAAGCCATGTCATAGCGACGTAACACGCACGGAAGCGCAAGGCTTCATGCTGGGTAGTTTGGCACTACAAAGAAGCTTGTGACCTCATGCTACAATAGTATGACTCTACGATGAGGTACCCAGTTAGGGATAAAGCCTCAGCTTTAAGCCATGTCATAGCGGCGTAGCACCGCACGGAAGCGCAAGGCTTCATGCCAAGGACTCTTTAAAAGAACTCACCTAGAGTGTATGGATAGAGATACAGGCCGTCTCTTGAGGGTAAACTGTAGACGTCCAAAATACATACACCGAAACCAGGCTGGCACATGGCCTTTAATGTGCACCCAGAAGCACAGATAACTACATTATGTGAGTGGAAAGAATTGCAGCTATGGTGCAGAATTCAAGACTTAGTTTCTTGTATCATTTGTATTGACCTATGCGGGAAGATTCAAGTCGTCAGCGACATCTCTCCTAATGCATGAAGGACAGTCATTGTGGGGAACGCTCAACCATATATTGAGATATGTGGGGATTTTTGGTGTTTTTCTGTCTTTAGACTAGGAAAGATAGTCCCACATCGGAAACACCAAATGGTGAGTATCTCAATATAAAGCAATGCTTGTGTTGAGGTGTGCACATGAGGTTAGTGGAGCACAAGTGTGTGCCATGTGGGAGTATTTTCCTAGAAAGAAAAATGATTAATTCCAACAAGGACGTAAGTTGATTTTTGTTGTGCGGGCTCGGACTCGACACGAACTCCAGGTTGTCTCGTGCATGCACGGGAGTGTTCGGGGGGAAGGCGTGGGCTAGCACTCGACTATGTTGATGTGGGCGATGTAAAACTCAAACCTATTTTAGAGTATTGGTGTTTTAGTCCCACATCGGATATGAGAGATGGTGAGGTCTCACTCCACTCTATAAATAGAGCCCCTTGCCTCCTTTCCAACATACACCAAAGAAGAGAGTTAAGGGAGTCCGTAAAGTTCAGAAAGCCCGTTCAAGTCATAAATATTGACTGGCGAGCGTTCCAGAAGTTCTCTTGAACTTGCTGGTTCCTGGAAGCGGATCGTATAGAGGCGAATCTTGCTTTGAGCAATGGTGTTTTTACACCCCAGCAGATTTAATCCTCTTCTTCTTCTTCTTCTTCTTCTCTTCTTTTCTTCTTCTGTTTCTCTGTAACTCATTCTTCAGGTTTTAAGGCACCTAATGAGTAGGGAGGCCTAACTTTGTTCTTGAGATCTATCTCATTTGTGGCACCTACTGTGTAGGCTTGCTAAACTCCTCATTTGTGGTACCTACTGTGTAAGCTTGCTAAACTCCTCATTTGTGGCACCTACTATGTAGGCTTGCTAAACTCCTCATTTGTGGCACCTACTGTGTAGGCTTGCTGAACTTCGTTTTTCATCTATATCCACGCCTCGGGACTAACAATATTAAAAGAAGAAAACTCATACATCTAGGCGTATTATTTTATCTTATATAATCGGAGTCCTATGACTGTAGGGTTGTTGACAGTCATTCCTCACAGTCCTCACTGTCACGTCCCGCTTCCGTAGGAACGATCGTCCTCGCTAAGGCGTGATGCCGCACGAGCCTAGATTGCGCTCGTGCAAGGCGGATTCCATAACGTCCGTTTTCGGCGGCTGCGACGAGGTCGTCGCACAGAAGTCCCATACAGAGACATTGAACATGCAGCGAAAATTTAGAACAAACACAAGTTATTCAACATAAAGCTCTTTATTGATATTGGAACAAGATTTGCAAAAGGTGCAAGGCCAAGATTACAAGTCTCTCAAGCTCACTCTTCTCACATTACAAGTCACTCAGCTCTCTCTCATCTCTTAATTACAAGTCTTGAGCCAACGGAAGTTTCGGAAGGCGACGTCCATACATTATGTCCCGTATAAGTCTTTACTCCATGCGACCGTACGCTTCGAATCGCCAAGGAACTCCGTGCCTCGACGCATCCAAGCGAGCTCCGCGCCACGAGCTTCGACCTGTGCCTGCACATGAAAACTATGTGGGTGTCAGTACTCAACTGTACTGGTGGAATGAGCTCCTCGCCCACCCATACAAAACCAACACGTTTTATTTACTTTGTGCAACATAGTCCCTTTAGATCGTCTTTCTAATCTTGCCTTAGGATCAGTTTTAGGACCGATGCCTTGGTCTATTTCGTGCCTCAATACCATCCCGTGCTTGCAACAACAACGTTAGCCCATACCTTGCCTCTAGACCCTTTTCGTGCCAACAACGTTAACCTATCAAGTCGTGTTTGCCTTTCGGCCCAAAATCATAGACGCAACTACACGATGAGACTCCATTTCCGTGTGACCGTGCTACCTCTTTGTTGAGACCGTGCCTCGCAACCCAATGAGGCTCAATCGTATCGCCGCCTCGCGGCCCTTGCTATTTATATCACCAACTGACCCAATCAAGACTTCTAAATTTGTGTCTACCGACTTTGCCTTGCGGCGGTTCCTGACTTAGACTCCAGACAACTCAGATCCAACAAATGCAACTTATATGCCAAGACTTACGACTCGACGCCACACCCCTGTGCCAAGCATGTCGCCTATGTTGAAGTCACATCTTAGGCCCCAAACATCATGTTCTAACTTGTATACACCTTCGACTCGACTCAATTCCAAAGGCATACGCACGGATAGCCGCCATTTTGTCGACATCTATATGAACACGGGTTACTGGCATCACAAGCCATCCTGGACTTATAGCTGGCGTATAGGATGGTCCGGTCACCGCAAGTAGCTAGCCCCGATGAGCGTCCACCGAATACCTGTTGCCCTACCTGGCACAGCTATACCTGTTTCCTCCTAGGCCGGATTCGGTCCTGTGGCCACAGGTTGACGATCCAAGGAAACCCTTTCTTCCTTGTACAAGCTGTCCTTGACCATGCAAGACTCGACTCAAACTGACGTCTCACACAGTCATTCAACTTCCAATGTTACCATCTCTTTTCAAAACCAAGATCAAGACTTCTATCCTTGAGACTCCTCGATGACCCACGGTCGCGAGCATTCTTTCCTTAAGACCCTTCGATGACCCACGGTCACGAGCATTCTTTCCTTGTTACCCTATCATTTGGTTCAACTCATGAACGCCTATTTGATAGTCCTTTCTCAAAACTCACTTTGAATCAATTGTGGCCCTTGCCTTAAACACTAAGTCCTTGCATCGTGCCTTAAGCCAATCGTGCTCTACCCGACACTCCTGTCCAAGTCGACGGGCCTTGAGATCGTGGGACTACTTAACTTTGACAAACTGCGAAAGAGCGGGACGGTACTTGTAATGTCTTAGGTCGACCATCATAACTTTACCTAACTTAACTTCGTAACAACTTAACGAGCAAAGGCTGCGTCAAGCTTTGCCTTAACGGATCGTGCCGTGCACGCATCCAACTTGAACGACCAAGTCACTCGGGTGCCTAGACTTAGGTCACAAGCCGTTCAACGCAACTTAACTTATGGGCAAGCCAAGGCTATGCCAAGCCTTGACGACGGGACCGTGCATGCTTTATGAAGCATTCATGCGGGCGACGCCTATGACTTAGGCTACGATCGTAACTTTGCCTACTCAACCAACTTTCCTTCTCCCAAGCTACGGGACGAAGGATCGAGTGTCATTTTCAAAGCACACCGTGCACCAACTCTAAGCCGACCGTTGGACCTTTCCATATTCTAACTCAATTCGACCCGTCGGGATTATTCCCTTTAGCTATGTGAATTCGTCTCTTTTATTATCAAGCCTACTTGTGCAAGTTGAAAACATGTGATTTATTATGTGAAGGCTAAGATGAGGCAAGTTTACCGAAACTATCCCACCTGAGCGGGCGGTCGTCTCGACCGAGCGATGTCTTCGAGCAGCCGTTGTAAGGCTAATTCCGAACGCCGTCGGCGTTTCGATTCCTTCGATTGACTGAGCGGGACGGAGCACTACATCATACACCACTCAGAAAAAGTTTCGTCCTCGAAACTAACTGAGTACACTTATCGACTTATCACTTGACTCAACATCCTACATTTCTCGCACACATTTCTCCTATGCGTTCCCTCAATCCGAGCCACGCTCGTGCTATCCACAATCCATTTCTTCTAAACTCACAATCTCAAAATCCTTGACACTTTCCCATTCCTCAAGTCTCTCTTGATTCAACGTATCATTTAGTTGGATCGTGCACATATTCTAGGCGTCCCCAAAATACATGTATTTTATCCAAGCCTCATGATAGAGAATCCACCATCACCACTTGAGTCGGATCGTGCACATATTCGGGCATCCCTGATATACGTGCATGTCAGATGAGACTCGCGAGTGGTGCCTCCACAAATCCTACCACTTCGCACTCGGACGTCTGCATAACCGCTAGGCTATGTCCTTCCGTCAGGACTGGAATCATAGTTCCCAAACAACGATATCAACACTGACCCCATCCTAAGGTCAAACCAAATCGATGGTACGGGGTTTTTCTACCCAAGCTCGTATCACTCCAATTTCTAAACTTCGAGCATAGATTGCCTACACACATCCCAACATTTGTCGCACGGGGTCCGAGTCGTTCCGCAAAGCCATCTTACGATAACTCACGTCTCAACCAATTCCTTGACATCTCAATATCGCTCATTCAACAAACCATCTTCGCATAGTCTATCTCTTCAAACACGTTCAATATAGTCCGCCTATCAATCCTTCCAAGTCAAGCATGCTACGACATAATTCATCGCTAAACCAAAATTTCATATTCCATATTTCCTAAGTCATCTATTCCAATTTATGTAATCGATCATGAGGTCGTCTAGCTTAACAATATGTTGTGCCCCGATCCTACGCGATTCTGATTATCCACGGTGGGCATGAATCACCATGCACGCTCCCGCGGGATAATCATCCTCATCGGGACGTAACTCTTGTTTTGCGTTTAGACTAATTCATTTTCGATGCGCGGATTGGACCTACTCAATCCTCAAGTTTATTTCATTCGTCAATCGCCAGTCCTAACATCCTCAAATTTTACTTCGCATCAAAACGACAAGTCGAGACAATCAAAGTTGTCGCATCCTGATTTTTCGAGTTCGATCATTCTCGCGACATGAATCACTATGTCAGCGCTCATGCAGAACGATCGCCCCAAATCCGACGCAACGCATGTGCGAGGCTAGAGTTGCACTCGCTCAAGACAAGATCGTCGACGTTGTGGTTATCTGCGTAACCCTCAAGACACAATCATTTTCATCCAACATTCTTCTCAATCAAAATCCTAAGTATGGCATCCAACTAAACAATAACACTTGCACGATCGTCATTCGCCGAGTCAGAGTACCACCAAGTTATCGCATATCGATCTTCGATACGCCTCAATACCATCGACGATATGCGTAACCTAACGATCTTCCTTTGCAACCAAATTTCGAGTCGTACGAACGATACTATCGTCCGACTGGACAATCTCCTCGACATTCAAACTCTAGTTCGATTATTATCCTTCAATCATTCACAATATCAATTTTCTTAAACCAATTTCACATATTATTCATCCGTCTATCTTAAGTCATCGACCAACATTCATTCAAATCCTTCGTGTTATTTTAGTAACTTCAAATCAGACCTTTCATGCACGCTATCTACCTGTCGTGCTAACTTTTCGTACATGATCCGTATCAATTTCCTCGATCAAGTCATATATTCTTACACCCTAACTTTCTTCAATTCAGTTTCACCTTCTCAATCATTTTCACGTTTCACACTCGTAAAATCCTCAATCCCGTGCACGTTCCGTACACGTAAATTTCTAGGTCGTTCGAACCAACTCGTCCAAATCCTCAAAATTACAACTTGTTTAACGACACTCAATCTAAGGCTTTGCATAACGCAACGCTTGCTGATAACTCACTGACACCCCGCATCCTCAATCAATCGATCGACATCCCTGAGGCTATCGCATACACCACTCAGGGATGAAGTCATTCAATAAATCCTCAAAACTATCGTTCGATTCACAATCTACTTCCTCAAATTTCCGTCCGAACGATTCCTTAAATTTCAAGCACGCTCACCTTAATCGCACCGACGATAACATCGTCGTTCGATAGCACCCCTATTGATAGTCATCTCATTTACTCAATCAAGTCTAACTCATTCTTGCTCGAAACATACGAATCCCGCATTCGACTTTTCTAAGGTCGACACAACTTTGGTGTATATGCCCAGCCCGACTTAGCCAACCGTGCTCACGCGAACCATCTTTTTGTTTCTTGTCAAAAACTGTTTTCCTATGTTTAGCAAATTATTTAGACTTATTGTATGGACATCCCGTGGGACATTTGAGAGAGAGCGCACCAACGATAACAACTTGCGGAAGCAACAGAGTTTTGCGGAAACATCAAAGTTAAAGAATTCAATCGATGGTCCAAGGACGTAAAGTCGTGCTCTGATACCATTATGTCACGCCCCGCTCCCGTAGGAGCGATCGTCCTTGCTAAGGCGTGATGCCGCACGATCCTAGATTGCGCTCGTGCAAGGCGGGTTCCATAACGGTCGATTTCAGCGGCTGCGACGAGGTCGTCGCACAGAAGTCCCATGCAGAGACATTGAACATGCAGCAAAAATTTGGAACAAACACAAGTTATTCAACAGAAAGCTCTTTATTGATATTGGAATAAAGATTTACAAAAGGCGCAAGGCCAAGATTATCAAGTCTCTCAAGCTCACTCTTCTCATATTACAAGTCACTCAGCTCTCTCTCATCTCTAATTACAAGTCTTGAGCCAGCGGAAGCTTCAGGAAGGCGACGTCCATACATTATGTCCCGTATAAGTCTTTACTCTATGCGGCCGCACGCTTCGAATCGCCAAGGAACTCCGTGCCTCGACGCATCCAAGCGAGCTCCACGCCACGAGCTTCTACCTGTGCCTGCACATGAAAACTATGTGGGTGTCAGTACTCAACTGTACTGTTGGAATGAGCTCCTCGCCCACCCATACAAAACCAACACGTTTGATTTACTTTGTGCAACATAGTCCCTTTAGATTGTCTTTCTAATCTTGCCTTAGGATCATTTTTAGGACCGACGCCTTGGTCTATTTCGTGCCTCAATACCATCCCGTGCTTGCAACAACAACGTTAGCCTATACCTTGCCTCTAGACCCTTTTCGTGCCAACAACGTTAACCTATAAGTCGTGTTTTCCTTTCGGCCCAAAATCATAGACGCAACTACACGATGAGACTCCATTTCCGTGTGGCCGTGCTACCTCTTTGTTGATGCCGTGCCTCGCAACCCAAATGGCTCAATCGTATCGCCGCATCACGGCCCTTGCCGCCTCGCGGCCCTTGCTATTTATATCACCAACTGACCCAATCAAGACTTCTGAATTTGTGTTGACCGAATTTGCCTTGCGGCGGTTCCTGACTTAGACTCCAGATAACTCAGATCCAACAAATGCAACTTATATGCCAAGACTTACGACTCGACGCCACACCCCTGTGCCAAGCATGTCGCCTATGTTGAAGTCACATCTTAGGCCCCAAATATCATGTTCTAACTAGTATACACCTTCGACTCGACTCAATTCCAAAGGCATACGCGCGGATAGCCGCCATTTTACCGACATCTATAAGAACACGGGTTACTGGCATCACAAGCCATCCTGGACTTATAGCTGGCGTATAGGATGGTCCGGTCACCGCAAGTAGCTAGCCCCGATGAGAGTCCACCGAATACCTGTTGCCCTACCTGGTACATCTATACCTGTTTCCTCCTAGGCCGGATTCGGTCCTGTGGCCACAGGTTGTCGATCCGTGGAAACCCTTTCTTCCTTATACAAGTTGTCCTTGACCATGCAAGACTCGACTCAAACTGACGTCTCACACAGTCATTCAACTTCCAATGTTACCATCTCTTTTCAAAACCAAGATCAAGACTTCTATCCTTGAGACCCCTTTACGACCCACGGTCGCGAGCATTCTTTCCTTAAGACCCCTCAACGACCCACGGTCGCGAGCATTCTTTCCTTGTTACCCTATAATTTGGTTCAACTCATGAATGCCTATTGATAGTCCTTTCTCAAAACTCACTTTGAATCAATTGTGGCCCTTGTCTTAAACACTAAGTCCGTGCATCGTGCCTTAAGCCAATCGTGCTCTACGCGACACTCCTGCCCAAGTCGACAAGCCTTGAGATCGTGGGACTACTTAACTTTGACAAACCGTGAAAGAGCGGGACGGTACTTGTGATGTCTTAGGTCGACCGTCATAACTTTGCCTAACTTAACTTCGCAATAACTTAACGAGCAAAGGCTGCATCAAGCTTTGCCTTAACGGATCGTGCCGTGCACGCATCCAACTTGAACGACCAATTCACTCGGGTGCCTAGACTTAGGTCACAAGCCGCTCAATACAACTTAACTTATGGGCAAGCCAAGGCTATGCCAAGCCTTGGACGACGGGACCGTGCATGCTTTATGAAGCATTCATACGGGCGACGCCTATGACTTAGGCTACGATCGTAACTTTGCCTACTCAACCAACTTTCCTTCTCCCAAGCCACGGGACGAAGGATCGAGTGTCATTTTCAAAGCACGCCGTGCACCAACTCTAAGCCGACCGTTGGACCTTTTCATATTCTAACTCAATTCGACCCGTCGGGATTATTCCCTTTAGCTATGTGAATTCGTCTCTTTTATTATCAAGCCTACTTGTGCAAGTTGAAAACATGCGATTTATTATGTGAAGGCTAAGATGAGGCAAGTTCACCGAGACTACCCCACCTGAGCGAGCGGTCGCCTCGACCGAGCGATGTCTTCGAGCAGCCGTTGTAAGGCTAAGTCCGAACGTCGTCGGCGTTTCGATTCCTCCGATTGACTGAGCGGGACGGGGCACTACATCATACACCACTCAGAAAAAGTTTCGTCCTCGAAACTAACTGAGTACACTTATCGACTTAACACTTGACTCAACATCCTACATTTCTCGCACACATTTCTCCTATGCGTTTCCTCAATCCGAGCCACGCTCGTGCTATCCACAATCCTTTTCTTCTAAACTCACGATCTCAAAATCCTCGACACTTTCCTATTCCTCAAGTCTCCCTTGATTCAACGTATCACTTAGTTGGATCGTGCACATATTCTAGGCGTCCCCAAAATACTTGCATTTTAGCCAAGCCTCGTGATAGAGAATCCACCATCACCACTCGAGTCGGATCGTGCACATATTAGGGCGTCCCTGATATACGTGCATGTCAGCCGAGACTTGCGAGTGGTGCCTCCACAAATCCTACCACTTCGCACTCGGACGTCTGCCTAACCACTATGCTATGTCTTTTCGTCGGTACTGGAATCATAGTTCCCAAACAACGATATCAACACTGACCCCATCCTAAGGTCAAACCAAATCGATGGTACGGGGTTTTCTACCCGAGCTCGCATCACTCCGATTTCTAAACTTCGAGCATAGATTGCCTACACACATCCCAACATTTGTCGCACGGGGTCCGAGTCGTTCCGCAAATCCATCTTACGATAACTCACGTCTCAACCAATTCCTTGACATCTCAATATCGCTCGTTCAACAAACCATCTTCGCATAGTCTATCTCTTCAAACACGTTCAAAATAGTCCGCATATCAATCCTTCCAAGTCAAGCATGCTACGACACAATTCATCGCTAAACCAAAATTTCATATTCCATATTTCCTAAGTCATCTTTTCCAATTCACGTAATCGATCATGAGGTCGTCTAGCTTAACAATATGTTGTGGTCGTCTAGCTTAACAATATGTTGTGTCCCGATCTCACGCGATTCTGATTATCCACGGTGGGCATGAATCACCATGCACGCTTCCGCGGGATAATCTTCTTCATCGGGACATAACTCTTCTTTTGCGTCTAGACTAATTCATTTTCGATATGCGAATTGGACCTACTCAATCCTCAAGTTTATTTCATTCGTTAATCGCCAGTCCTAACATCCTCAAATTTTTTTTGCATCAAACCGACAAGTCGAGACAATCAAAGTTGCCGTATCCTGATTTTTTGAGTTCGATCATTCTCGCGACATGAATCACCATGTCAGCGCTCATGCGGAACGATCGTCCCAAATCCGACGCAACGCATGTGCGAGGCTAGAGTTGCACTCGCGCAAGACAAGATCGTCGACGTTGTGGTTATCCGCGTAACCCTCAAGACACAATCATTTTCATCCAACATTCATCTCAATCAAAATCCTAAGTATGGCATCCAACTGAACAATAACACTTGCACGATCGTCATTCGCCGAGTCAGAGTACCCCCGAGTTATCGCATATTGATCTTCGATACGCCTCAATACCATCGATGATATGCGTAACCTGACGATCTTCCTTTGTAATCAAATTTCGAGTCGTACGAACGATGCTATCGTCCGATTGGACAATCTCCTCGACATTCAAACTCTAGTTCGATTATTATCCTTCGAATCATTCACAATATCAATTTCCTTAAACCAATTTTACGTATTATTCATCCATCTATCTTAAGTCATCGACCAACATTCATTCCAATCCTTCGTGTTATTTTAGTAACTTCAAATCAGACCTTTCATGCACGCTATCTACCTGTCGTGCTAACTTTTCGTACACGATCCGTATCAATTTCCTCGATCAAGTCATCCATTCGTACACCCTAACTTTTTTTAATTCGGTTTCACCTACTCAATCATTTTCACGTTTCACACTCGTAAAATCCTCAATCCCGTGCACGTTCCGTGCACGTAAATTTCTAGGTCATTCGAACCAACTCGTCCAAATCCTCAAAATTACAACTTGCTCAACGACACTCAATCTAAGGCTTTGCATAACGCGACGTTTGCTGATAAACTCACTGACACCCCGCATCCTCAATCAATCGAGCGACATCCCTGAGGCTATCGCATACACCACTCATGGATGAAGTCATTCAACAAATCCTCAAAACTATCATTCGATTCACAATCTACTTCCTCAAATTTTCGTCCGAACAATTCCTTAAATTTCAAGCACGCTCACCTTATATCGCACCGACGATAACATCGTCGTTCGATAGCACCCCTATCGATAGTCATCTCATTTACTCAATCAAGTCTAACTCATTCTTGCTCCAAACATTACGAATCCCGCATTCGACTTTTCTAAGGTCGACACAACTTTGGTGTATATGTCCAGCCCGACTTAGCCAACCGT
>JANAVB010011638.1:0-38285 GCA_029216955.1 Iris pallida | reverse complement strand
AATGCAACACCCAAGGTGGTCCCTTAATCTAGTTTAATGTGTAAGAAAATAATACATAGCAGGAAACATAAATGAACAGTAAGTTTCTAACAGGTTATGCCATGTATCACCAGTTTATTTTGCATAAAGAAATAAATGATGCATGAATATGAGCTAAAATAATAAACAACAATGACAAGGTGTCTTGCATGAGGGTGGTGCGAGATGTAGCAAATCCAACAGTCAGAATTGTCAACACAAGTCAAAATCCACAAGACTCCGGATGCTGAAACAAACATCACGAACGATTTGAAATAAAAGATATGCCTAGGAAACGCCGTCCAAAGTTAAATTCTGGAACAGGGGAATCGTAATTTTGGGTCAAAATAATGTCCGCCGTTGGACCGGCTTTGCACCAAATGCGTGCCAAAATCTACGGTCTCTAAAGTCGTCAAACTATATGTCTACGGATTTGTTTTGATGAGGCGAATCCAACAATATGTCCAATTTTGGATTCTGGTGGGCTGTGCATAAAATCGCCCGTTGAGTGGGATTGTGGGCCCGCCAAAATAGCGTCCGATCAACGGTCTCAGAATCGGACCAACTTGGCTCACAGGACCAGAAAAATATTTCGAGTCCAATGGCACAAGTTTCATCGCGATATGAGTGTGCACAAAGTTGTGATTTTTTGCAAAGGGTCGATACGGGGTATCTCGACGGATACACACTGATTTCGTCGCGCACTACAACAAAATCGGGTTCCGTCAGTTCCAACACGTCGAAAACATCCATACGCGCCTTTCGATGCATATAGTGCGCGACCACGTCGCCCGGTTTCTCGGGCGCATGTCGTATCGGGTGTTTTTTCCACTTTTCGAAAACAGAATTTACAATTTTTCGTAAAACTTTAACAACGTGTAACTTTCTACATACTAGATGAAAAGTGAATCCAGAAGGTGCGTTACAATCTCGGTTATGTTGTCTTTGACTTCCTTTAATTAGTTTTTACGAAAGTTTAATGGACAGCGAGAAAAATGGCCGACAAGTTGATGTTTCAAAATAGTTTTTAATATTCAGAAAAAACGGTTTTTTCTCCAACTTCGTCTCGATTTTTCGAGGAAGTTGGATGGCCATGTCGAAATCCACCTGGGGGATCTCGAAGATCTACACGAATTTACGGATCCAAAAATGGATTTAAATTGAGAGAGAATTGATCGGGAAAGTGGGATACCTTAAAGTGGGAATCTGTTGTTGTTGTAGATGGTTCCTTTGTCTTCTTCGCGAGCACGGCTTCGCCATGGTGCGTCCGAGCTTCGCCTTGGAGTGGGGAAGAGAAAGGAGGAAAGGAAGGAGGTGGAAGAAATTTTTTATGGTTTGATAATATATACTATATAGATATATATATATATATATTATATATTAATTTTTTTTTCAAACCAAACTTTTATTGATAGAGACAAAACTAGTACAAAATGGACACTAACTGTGTCTACATCGGATTGTAGCCTTCCCCACTTGACTATGCACTTCGAAACTAGCTTATCAGCCGTAAATGCATGATTCTCATATCTCCACTTGTTCCTATCTTTCCATAAGACCCATCCTATCACTGCTGCAGCAACAATCTCTTTCCTTTGTTTTTTTTTCCGCCACCAATCTCTAAGTCTATCAATACCGATCGACCACGAGATGAAACTCCATATACTTGTTGAACAGCTCCCCATACTTCCTTGGCCCTGTCGTCCTGGTTCAGAATATGCTCCAATGTCTCAACCTTACTATCTGCACAACAATGGCACTTCGAAGCCAAGCTACCCAAGCCTGATTATGTTATCATTAGTAGGTAATTTATTGTGAAGGGATCTCCATAGCAGAACTGACCATTTAACTGGGATACATGAGCTCCAGATATGCGTGAAATGATGCAGTATAGGTCTGTGTATCCTGGCTAGCTCCCAGGCGGATGATAACATAAAGTTACCCGACTGAGTTTGTCCCCAACGCCATGTATCATCAAGTTGAATAATTTTTGATGTGCCATACCTCTTCCCGCTATCAAACGTTTCCAAACATGGGAAGCGTTTGATGTTATAGCTACGTTAGATGGACTATCATTGGAGCAATACTTAGCAGAGAAATATTTGGTCCATAAGCTATCTTGTGTCAAGAATTTCCACCATAACTTTATGGTGAAAGCATGCATCATGTCTTCCAGCCGTTTGACCCCTAGCCCACCTTCTTCTTTGGTTCTAGCAATTCGATCCCATCCAAGCCAGTTCTTCTTAGCAACACCAAGTTGGCTACCCCAAAAGAAACTCGAGAACATAGCCTCCAGTCGGTGCAAGACTGCAATAGGAGGATTACATGCCGCTAGCGTGTACACAGGGATTGATGTAAGCACTGATTTGATTAACACAAGTTTGCCACCTGGTGAGAGAATTTTGTTGTGCCACCCTTCGACCTTTCTCCGTATACGGTTGAGTAACTCCTCATACATAGCCCCATTTCTTCGTCCTGCCATAAGTGGACACCCAAGATAAGTAAATGGCGGAGAGCCAATACTAAATCCTGTTCTTTGAGCCAACTCTACTCCTCTTTCCTGTAGAACCAATTTTTACATGTATATAGATGACTTTGATTTGTTAATCAGTTGGCCCGAAGCTGCCTCATACTGTGCCAGGATATCAGTAATTTTGTTGATAGATCTCACGTCTCCTGCTGAAAAGAGTAGAATATCATCTGCATACGCTATATGCGTAATTGGAGCAACCACGAGGTGTGACAAATGTTGTGAATCCATCTGACTCGGGCAGCTTCTTCAGACTTCGCGAGAGAGCCTCCGCCGCAATTATAAACAGAGCTGGGGAGAGGGGATCTCCCTGTCGAACCCCACGAAAAGCCTGAAATACTCAGTCGACTCCCCGTTGATCAGAGGGGCATACCATACATTATTAACAAGTCGCAACATCATATCAACCCATTTGTTATGGAAACCAAATTTTCTGAGCACCTTCAGTAAAACCTCCAATCAACCCTGTCGTAAGCTTTCATCATATCTAATTTTATAGCAACATTTTCCCCCTATTTTTCTTATTCATTCTAGCCATCAATTCTTGAGCAAGAAGAATATTATCAACTATTTCTCTGCCTTGAACAAACCCACTATGTTCTGGAGAAATTAGACGGGGTAACACAGGGGCTAAACGACGGGAAAGTAGTTTAGAGATTACCTTGTTCATCACTGAGCATAGACTTATTGGCCTATAATCACCAAAGTGTTTGGCCTGCTTCACCTTCGGAATTAGAACCAGAGATGTATTGGTGAAAGCTCGAGGCAGAGCAAACCCATCGATGAAGAGCCCTGCTTTCATTATATCATCTGCATACGCTAGATGCGTAACTAATATATATTATATATATATATATATAATATATATATATATATATATATATCTATATATATAATAATATATATATATATATATATTATATATTATATTATATATATATATTATTATATATATATAAAGGAGGGAGGGGGTCTCGGCTAATACTAAATATAGCTACTAATACTATATATGTAAAGGGGGTCGGCCCCCTTCGGGCGCAGCTAAAGAGCTGCTGCTCTTTACTTTATGGTGGGGGGGGGGGGCATGTTAGCTGTGTAGTTGGCGTTGGTGGTGGGGGTCGGCCCCACCACTTGTTTTGTTTTTTTTTTCTTTTCTTAACTAATATAACTTCTATATATATCTATATCTATATATGTATATCCATAAATATACAAAAAATCTATTTAAAATCCAAATACCATTTAAAGGTCAACTAACCAATTATTTAATGTATTTGAGCATATCTACATATATAAATTCCATCCTTAATAAATCAACTCAATATAGTAATATTTAAATAGGAAAATATGTTTATTAAATCTCCACAAAATAACTTAAATTATAATAAAATAATAATAATCGTCCCAATGGGTGAACTTTACCGCTCACCCATGTATGGGTCCAGAAAATTGTATCATCTTGTAAAATATTTTTATTAAAAAACATAAATTTTATACCAAAAGTCAATAAATATCAACAAGTCTCAAAATTATTTAAAATATTTGTACACACATAAATGTTCCTACATGGCCATCTTAGTCACCCACATGCTCACATGGGCTTAAATTTTGTTCGGGCCCTGTTCGGGCTGAATTGGCCAAACTGGGTCATAAAATAAAATAAATAAAACCATAAATTGTATAAATTTATTTTTAAGTCTAATAAAATAAAAAAAGTAATTTAAAAAATAGGGGTTTTACACCTTTCCAGGAACATGTGTTTGAAGCCGTCAAAGGAATGGATGAAGTTATCCGAGAGATTGCGGTACCAGTCGAACGCGATCCCCACCAATGCTCCGATAAATATCGTGTGAGGATGGCGTTACTATGCGACAAGTGGTCTGTTGTGACCTCAAAAAAGTCATGTACCGGCTAGCAGAGGTCTTTCCGTCATATCGATGTGAAATAGTTTGTACCGTGGCGGAAAAGGAATATCTCTCCACGCAACGGGATACGGCTGCCGTATTCTAAGGTCCCGGGAGGAGTCTCGGGCATTGAACATTGCTCGAAGCTCCGGGAGGATGCTCCTCGAGGATTGTTACCCAAAAGGAGGAACGATCATGTTGTAGTCCGCGTTGACTGCGGGTCCTGTCATGCCCCAGAACCAGAATACTGGAGAGCGGGGGCAGACATAGCCAGCTACGTATATTGAAATGGATTCCATCTCGCTATACGGTCACGGTCTAGATACATGAGGGTTTACTACAAGCCAACAGTCTCCTATGGTCATGAACAAGCCTAGTGTCTCAATCACAAGCAAGTAAGTAAATGTTACAAGATGTATGATCATTAATATACAATAATAAGGCGTCCCAAATATTATATATTCAGCTGATCATGAAGCTAGTCGTTACAAAATGTGAGAACTAGCAAGAGTTTAGTCATACATAATCAACCCTAGGATCTGTCAATCATGTTACAGCCCGTAGGCAGACAGTAAGTAAAGTGCAATCGAGCTAAACAAGTGCTCGTCGGCTAAACGCCTCAAAAGAATATTTTTACAATAAAGTGGGAGATCAAAAATAAACCCACTCGTTGCCAGGGTTCCGTCTAGTGGCCACCATCTGGCTGGAAGGTCGGTAGATCCTCTGGAGCTGCTCCAAAATCTGGCCATACAAAACCAGCTGGGTCAGACCCCAGAAAGAGCAAGTGCCACAAAGGAAGCTTCACTTAGGAACTAAAACCAGCAATCAGCACAAGATATAAATAAAAGTAAGAACTGGAAATAAAGAAAATACATCAGGATGATATACGACAAGATAACCATGGAACTATTCAGATAACCAGGTTACAACCCGTAAACCAAACAAGGACCGGGGTTGTAACCCTTCGTCTGAACAGAACTTGGAATTCTCACCATTTATCGGTAAAATAAATACAAGCATTCTGGTCATGCAGTAGTCTGGAACAGGATCAGGACAAGGCTAGACAGGTTAGACTCCATCCAATCACTTCACGGCCAAGCAAGAACTACGACTTGATACTTTAACTAACTAGGGTTGTCATAAGCCTAATTACTAACAAGATGCAGTGAGAATCTTCCACAGCCACAAGCCCTGCAGTCCATCCAGGTTACCCAGGTCGAAATTAGGGGTTGAGTTCAGGTGGGTACACCGTCCAGGAAATACATGTACCCTTAAGTAGCTTGAAAGGTGCAACACATGACAGTGTGCTGGAAATGTGCCCTACTCGACGGCAGGCTACAGATCCCAGGCGCGCCCAGGTAACGGGATTGCATGTAGCTGGAAAATCTCTCCATGACTAATGTGTTAATCTAGTTATTAACCTTAGTCTATTTCAATAGGTACTCCTGACCGTGGTACTCAGGAGCTCCCTTCCTAGACATGATGTAAGACAGGACTGGTTTATTTGTACAAGCACAATCGCCCACGGTGTCCATGTTATTATACAGGTCATGTCATGTCAGGTAGCCGTCGCAACAGCTTATCAGATATATCATGTCAGGTTTATCATGTCAAGTGTACTAGTCAGGAGTGCGCCACGACGGGCCACTATCAGGTCATGTCAGGTTTTCTTGTCAAGAGTGCACCACTACGGGTCACTATTGTGTCATGCTCAGGTATCATTCCAAACATATTAAATAAATCCATGATTATCAAGTTCATGACAAAAGGCGTAAGGATATAAAATGGACGTAAAAGATCTAATAAAATATCAATATTCAGGGCTATAGAAGAGCCATGCGGCTAAGGCCTATGCGGCCAGGATCACATGCGGCTGGAAGAGAACAGCCCATGCGGCTGAATGGATATGGGTTCATGCGACCCGAAATCCGAGTTCATGCGGCTCGGAAAGGTCGGTCTCAAGGCAGTACGGGCGTGCGGCGCATGCGACTGCAGGAGCTTATGGAGGGGCTCATGCGGCTGAAGGAAATCAGGGTCTATGCGGGTCGGGATCAATCAGTCATACGGCTGAGAGGACTCGGGTTCCCATGCGGCAGCGGGAGACTGCGGTCTATGCGGCTCGCGAGTATTGGAGTTCATGCGGCTCGGGATGGGCGAAGTCCCATGCGGCAGCGGGGAGCAATGCCTATGCGGCTGGGAGTAAGGGTGCATATGCGGTTCGGGAAGAAGGGCCCCATGCGGCCGAACTAAATACTTGCCGCATGAACTTGTCATGCGGTCAAGTCCAGTTGATAGTGTATGCGGTTTCAAAGCTGACTTGTCGCATGAATATTCATGCGGTCAAGTGCTATCATACGGCTCGGAACTGTGCTTCTTCTCCAAATTTTCGAGAAGAAGTACACCATAAGCCATGGCTTCCAAGCTACATAAGTCTATCATCCGGAGCCCAAATCCGAACTTCCATAGATCAAAATGGGGTAGAACGAGATTCTCTACAACATGGAACCATCAAAACTAGAAAATAACAAGATTAAGTAGATCAAAACCCAAGAAATCTGAAAATAAATAAACTTAGATCTACAAGAATCTAGCCATGGAAATGAGAAATACCAAGTACTAAGTAAGTTAAAATACTGTAAGGAAGAGAATAAAACAATAAAATTTGATTTCCTCCATGAAGCAAGTTGTACTTGCCTAGACCTCTCTCTCTCTCTCTCTGGTAGGTAAGAAGTAATGAGGAAGAAGAAGATGAGTAATGAAGAGAGAGAAAGAAGAAATGGCAATAAATATCAAAGGTGGTATTAGGTAGGGGGTTCATCCATGGTTCATGATAGACCAAAGAAAACCGAACCAAGCCAAGAAATAACCAAGCCAAGATGCAAGCTAAACAAGAAATCATGCAATACAGAATAAAATACGTATACGTGTTCCAAAAATACGTAATACGGACAACATGCATTACAGGTCCCAAGCTTGTTTGTTCAGGCATCCTTGCTGGTTGAGTCGACAAGGCAGCTTTGATTTTGTCTACTGACTTGACCAAGGATAGGAGCATGGCTTCAAGTACTTCTAGACGTTGTCGATCAGTAGGTCCTTCATGATCATCTCCCGCCATAAACACCATCCGCAGGTGGGGAAAGACATATGGGACCGTAGAGGATGTGCTTTCCGTGTCGTACCCTCGTACAGAAAAATCGTCGGGGAACGTCGGAATGTCCTCCTTCTCGGATTTGGAAGGGGTGCTTCCCCCTGCGCAGGAAGCTGCGTCATCTTGGAGAAGGTGGTCACCCTCGGGGACGTCCAAGTCTGTTGCATAATCCTAGGGGATCGCTACCCTCTGTGTATCCTCTTGGAACACCGGGTTGTAGCACATGTTCAGGGGACTACCACCCCCAACTTTGTTCACCCGAGGGAACTCGAGGATGCACCCCCGGGTTTGGAAGCTTCTTTCTGGAATGGGTGCCTAGATAGACACCCCTTATGGTTGTCGACAGCAATCCTCCAGATGAGAGTTTTCTTGCAGTGCTGGCTGAGATTGCCGGGCTGGAGGAGCTGTCTTCTGTCCTCCCTTGCCGGCTAGAACCTTTCGAATTGAATTACAGGAGGCGAAAGGAAATTCCTCGTCTCCTGAAATTTGTACCTATTTTTTGAGTTGTCGTCGGACAGGTGCTAGCTGATGCAATCGTTGGAAGATGGACTGTCGATCTTCAGGTGCTGCCGTCTTGTTGCCGTAGTAGTTGATGATGACTTGGATACAATGATGTTCTGAAAAGGGCTCATCACATGTCAAAGTTGCTTCTCTCTCCTTACGTTTGTAACTAATCGCCTCTCGCAAGTCGATAGCAAATTGATCTACCTTTGCATCCAATTTATGGACTCGGGTATCCCGAGCACACGGGTGCGTAGGTATCATGTTTGCTCCCTAATCTGAGGCAAGTAAAAGCACTTGCTCTCGCTCATAATTGGAAGACTTTTGGGACCCACCCTGTCCGTTTTCCTCGAAGGGCTGGACGCGGGTGGTTCTATGTAACTTTCCATCAGGGGCCCGTATAACAGTTAACGGTGCCCGCTGACGGTCAGCAGCTTGGATAGTTGACTGGGCTTGTTGGGCCCGTACTACCCTATACTTCTTCGACTTAGCACCCGAAGTCGCGTAGTAAGAAGAGTCCAGATTGGAACATTCCACATTCTCAATAGACCGCATAGGGTCGGGTCCACATGAGAGACGGTCGAAAATAGAGCTTCTGACAGGGCCGCATGGGGCAGCCTGTCTACGGCCATAGCCTGTCGCATAGGCCATCTGCCTGCGGCCAGAGTTGCCTGCCGCATTGGCTGACTGCCCATTTTTCTTATACGGCCTCTTCTTCGTCTGTATGGGTTTCGCTTGTGCTCCCAAAAGCTCAGCATTGTAGTGTTTTCCTCTGCTGGATTTGGGGACAGGAGGGTTCTCTGCGGTCTGAAACATGGTTGCATAAGAGCTTTGATCACCGTCTTGGGCCACAAAAGGTGCTTCTTCGAGAACCTGTCGAGGGACAGCAGTTTTGTGCTTCGATGTCCTGCGGGTTCTCTTCGGGTTGGCTTGCTTCTGTGATGGGCTGACGCTCCCTTCAGAGAGTATTTCTTCGAATGCTTGATGGTCAAAATGAACCACAAGCATTTGCTGCGTAGAACAAGCTTGGATGCGTCGGATTACGTCACCAACTTCTCATCAGAGGAGAAGGAAGTCCCCAGCAGATTCACCATCGTGTTTGTCATTAAATATCAAAATAAGAATTACAGAGAAACTCGATTTGATTACAAACTTTGAATGTACAAAAGAGAACCTAAAAAGAAATTCTAGGAAATAATCTAAGTACAATTGTTTTTGATTCTGGGGGTGACGGTGGAGGCTCAGAAAAGTGTAGCAACTCTGCCTTTGTCATACCCATAACCAGAATACTGGAGAGCGGGGGCCAGACACAGCCAGCTACGTACATTGAAGTGATTCCCACCTCACAATACGGTCACGGTTGTCTAGATGCATGAGAGTTTTCTACAAGCCAATAGTCTCTTAGGGTCATGAACAAGCCTAGTGTCTCAATCTCAAGCAAGCAAGTAAATATAACAAGATGGTAGATCATCAGACATACAAAGTAAGGCATGCCATGTCACAGCCCGTAGGCAGACAGTAAGTAAAGTTGCAAACGAGCTAACACTTGCTCGGTGGCTAAACGTCTCAAAAAATATTTACAATGGAGTGGGAGAGCAAAATAAAACCCACTCGTTGCCAGGGTTATGCCTAGTGTTCACCATCTGGCTGAAAGGCTAGGAGATCCTCGGGTCCTACTCCAAAATCTGGCCATAGAAAACTAGCTGGGTCAGACCCCAGAAAGAGCAAGTGTCACAAGGGCTTCACTTAGAAACTAAAATCAGCATATTAGCACATAAGACATAATGGATAATAAAGACATGAGTTAGAGAGAAACAAGATGATAAACGATAGGACGACTAAGGGACCATTCCGGTAGCCAAGTTACCACCCGTAAACCAAACAAGGATCGAGGTTGTAACCTTTCACCTGAACAGAGCTTAGTCTCCAACCAATTATCGACAAGAGTAAAGCATAAACAAGCATGTGCTGAAATAATCATAGACTGGCATTGCTTAGACAAGACTAGACTGGACTACATCCATCAATCACGGCCAAGCAAAGAGTACGGCTTGATACTTTAACTAGCTAGGGTTATCACAAGCCTAATTACTAGCAAGATGCAATGAGATGTTCCAGCAGTCACAGGCCCTGCCTATCTAAGTTATCCAGGCGAGGTTGATTATTAAGTTATCCAGAATTATTAGATGGCTTAGAGTGCAACACATAACAGTGTGCCTTGTAATTGTTTTATGAGTATCCCACATGACAGTGGACTGAAAATGTGCCCTACTCGACGGCAGGCTACAAGTCCATCAGGTGTGGTCGGGATAACGGGATCGCCTGTAACTGGGGAAATCTCCCTTAGAATGAACTACTTGATCAATCTAGTCATTAACCTTAGTCCAATTCAGTATGAATCCCTGACCGTGGTAACCAGGGACTCATGTCCTGGACATGTTGTAAGACGAGACTAGACTAGTAGCTTGTACAAACAAGTTTCAAGCAAGCACCCACGGTGTCAAGACGAGAATTTACTTAGCGAGTTGAGATAGCCATCGCAATAGCATTCAAGGTTACATGTCATATTTACTTGTCAAGAGTGCGCCGCAGCGGGCCACTATCAGGTACTGGCCTGTCATGTTCTTGTCTGGCATACGCAACGACGGGCCACTGTCATGTTATTACAATGTTCATGTTCATGTATCATGCCGTATTCACATATCATGGCATGTACGGATTATCATGTCAATATTACTTATCAAGGGTGCGCCACAACGGCCACCATCAAGTGCTATAATTCCAATAATAAGTCGTGCTCACATCGTATTCATGTCGAGTTCATATCGAAAAGGCGTAAAGATATAAAATGGGTGCAAAAATCATAAAAAGGGGACCTTGAGACACCATGTGCCCAAAGGGTTGCATGCGCCCAGGGCTATGCGCCTACAGGGTGGAGTCAGAATGACTTGGACAAAGTCAAGAGACTCGCTCAATAACAAGTATGCTGATAGGGTCTATGCGCCCAAGGAAGGTGGCATGGTGTACTTGGGCGAATGCAAGGTTATGCGCCCAAGCCAAGGGATGGTCAAGGCAACATGCACTTAAGCATGGGGGTGGTCAAGGCAGCATGCGCCCTTAGTGGCATGCACCCAAGAGAATGGGGGTCTGGGGTACATGCGCCCAAAAGGATGCATGCGCCCAGGGGGTTATGCGCCCATATGCCCACACAAATCGTAGGCGCATAGTTATGCGCCAGCAATACGAAAGGCAGGAAGCTTGGGCGCATATATAGGGCTATGCGCCCTAGGCTAAAGTTCCCGTGGGCGCATAAAATGCCATGTGCCCACACTGTTCTTCTTCTCCAAAATTCCGAGAAGAAGGCCATGGAATCCATGAACTTCAAACTCCTATAACTTGGTCAAAACATAATGAAATCTAACTTTTCAAAGGTCTAAGTTGTGTAAAATCAAATTCTCTACCACATGGAACTCTTAGTTTTTGAAACAAGATGGTTTGATAGATCAAAACCCAAAAAAAATCCAAAAGTACAAAGTTAGATCTACACAAATATATACATAAAAATACAAAATGACAAGAACTAAAGTAGCTTAGAATGTTGCATAGAAGAGATTAGAACAATAAAATGGAGGGTTCCTTCATGAAGCAAGTTGCACTTGCCTATAGAGGGGGAGAGGATTTAATGGAGAAGAAGAAGAAGTTATGAGAAATAATAAAGAGAGAGAAAAGTAGGTGAGTTTATAAAGAAAAAAAGGGGAGAGGGTTTAACATGATGAACCAAAGAAATAAACCAAGCTAAACTAAAATAATCCAAGTTAAACCATGATATGCCATGATGAACCTAAACAAGATTAAACCAAAATTAGCTAGCAAGACAGGAGAAGTAAAATACATGTCAGGATTTCGTACACGTATACTAGAAATACGTATAACGGTAAACGAAGGTGACAGCCTTACTCCTTTGACTATCAGACACAGTCTTTGCTCGTGAGGAAAATTGCCAGCCCTTGATTGCCAACCTTTAGCATGGGTGTGATACCCTGCTATTTATAGTAATTTTGGGATGAAGTATATTTTGGGCCGCATAGATGGTCTCATGTCCACGTGGCTATAACAGCACACGAAGACTCGCTCTTTGGCTACTAGCTGGTAGATTTGTTGAGATTTCTTTGTTACAGCAAATCTGGGTGGTTGAGACTTGGTCAACTTCCTACGTGTCCCCCCTACAAAGTAGAGCCTAAATCATTTTGGTCGCATAGTGGCCTTAGGAGCCTTTCTTCTGCGGCTCGGCTCCGCTTGGCCGCATAGAATCTTCAGGACCATTTCTTCTGCAGCTTGGGTCTACTTAGCCGCATGTAGTCTTTGAGAGCCTTGCTTCTGCAGCTCGAGTCTTCTTAGCTGTATGGGATCTCTAGGAGCATTTTTTCTGTGGCTTGGTTTTACTTGGCCGTATGGGATCTTTGAGAGCCTTCCCTCTGCGGCTTAGTTTCTCTTGGCCGTATGGGATCTTCGAGAGCCTTACTTCTGTGGCTCGAGTCCACTTAGATGCATGGGGCCTTTGTGACCCTCGCTTCTACGGCTCGAATATTTTTAGCCGCATGGGGTCTCCAGGAGCACTCCTTCTGCGACTTAGCTTTACTTGGCCGCATGGAATCTTCGAGAGCCTTCCCTCTGCGGCTTGATTTCTCTTGGCCGCATGGAGTGATGATCCGCATAAACTCCATCTTTTCCATGCTTCTACAATATCCCCTTCAAAGTTTTCAAATTGGAAATTTGGAATACTTTGAATAAGAAGCATGGAGACATGCATAAAATGTCCAGCCGCAGGAAATCTTCGAGCCACAGGAAGATTTCAGTCTACAGGAAAATCTGGTCCAGGCTGTCATGCTGTTACTGCTGCATTTAATGCTCGGTTTTATTTTTTGGATTTGGGTCTGTCTTTTTGGTTACTGTGACAGTTATAAAGGATAGAATCCCGAGGATTATCATTATCTCTAAATGGGCATGAGAATCGAAGCGACGTCTACTCTATTTATGCTTCTTGGTGGCCTATAAATACAGGCCGTGTGACAGAGAGATAATTTCTTCTACTCTCTTTCGATTTTCTTTCTCTTTGCTGCATTTTCTTTATCCTCTTCGACTAGCCATGGCCCCCAAAGCTTCTAAAGCCACTAGCGCCATCGACAAAGGAAAGGGGCCCGTTTATGAGAAGTTACCCTCTTTCTACCCAGACGTTCAACCTCCTATCAAGGGTAAGGAGGAAGAATGATCACTCAAATTCAAACAGCTATGTCGTATGTTTTATGCACGAGTCTGACTACATTTCACCGTTGTGCCATGGCTTCAATGTCTTTACTGCACAGTTGGTCCTCCATGGGGCATGTACTGCATGTGCTCTGTGTGAGTGGGCCGCATGGACCGAGCCGCATAAGTATCAGAGCACATGCGGCATGTACCCTGTCTGTATCTGGGCCGCATAGGTGTCACCTGAGCCGCATGGATCATCCCCATTTCTGGTCCGCATAAGTTCTGCTTGCCTAGATCACATATATTACTTATTTTGAGTCGCATATGCTCCCTTCATAACTGAGCCGCATAGGCTCTGTGTATTGCTTAAAAACCCATTCATTTATATTTTCTTCTGAATGTCTTCTTTCTTTGATCTTTGCAGTAACCTTACCCACGACTCCTTCAGGGGGGGTTCTGGTAGGATATGCTTAGTCTGCCTTGGGTGCTAGATTTGACCATATAGTCCAAGATGTGTCGACTTAGATCACCCGAGGTCAACCTGAAGACAGATTGAGGGAGATCAGAGGCCAATCCTTCTTCTACTTACATAGCATGATGAACTCTGGGCAGCTGAGTGACACTCATCTGAAGCCTATGTTTCTGTT
Source organism: Iris pallida (assembly GCA_029216955.1). NCBI lineage: Eukaryota > Viridiplantae > Streptophyta > Magnoliopsida > Asparagales > Iridaceae > Iris > Iris pallida. Next base: position 24,290 of record JANAVB010011638.1, on the reverse strand, counting down.
CGAGGATGCCCTGGCTCTTTCAGACCCGAGCATTATAGAGATATCGGAGAGCTGGGACTTCTATTTTCAGGGGGAAGCGATTTACATACCCCTAATGGAGTGCCACTTCCTCCTATCAGGTTTCAATATGGTGCCTCTTGAGAGAAAGATGTCGGGTTCCCTAACTCTGGATCAACCAGAAGTCTTCGTAGGCCATATCCGTTTTAATAATCCTATACGGTCAGTAATTACAGTAAAGGACACAATGAGCTACTCTATCGTTAGGCTGGCTCCTGGTAGTCTCATCAACGAACTGAGGCCCAACATCCGATTCTCCGAGGCCGACACTTTTTTGAATCGGATTGCTCGCAAAGGGTCATACCCTGCAGGAAGATTGTCGCTATTGAACTGGCTGCACCATTCTCCTCTATGGGTCAATATGACCTCTTGGATCTTAGTGAAGTATGAGGACACCCTACGGCAGATCGGCCACTATTACGCTGTCAGGGGCTCCTGCTATGGCTTGTTTATGAACCCGAAGTTGTTTATAGCACTGCTCGAGATGTATAGCTATCAGACTGGGACCTTCTTTACTCCCGAGAGAGAGATGGGGTTTGCTCTTCACGAGATGCATGATGTGTCCAAATTGCCCTGGAAAGATGAAGCTTATGAGGAGTGTACCCCGACAAACGAAGAGTTTGAGGAACTGGAGCGACGGTTCCCCGGATTCCTTGCCGTATACCAGGAAGTGTTATGTCTCCAAAGCACCTATCAGCAAATATCCAAGAAGAAGGACTAAAGCTCAGAGGGGAACCTTCATCATACTAAGGCTTGGATCGGTTATCTTTTGACCTTAGCACCTCTAGTCGGGTTGTCGTAAGGAGTCCCTAGTCTCAGAAAAAAAGTGGGTGCTAATGTACGAAGCACCAAGAGGGCCCGGGCTGCTGGTGACAGGTTCGGGAGTTTGAGCGACACTTTCAGCTATTTTTATCATGATAACTAACCTCTGTCTGCTAAGGCCATCCTGGTCGGGTACCTGATGATATGGCTGAGAATTTGTGTCATCTCGGAGGGCTCTGGTTCGATTGAGAGGATCAGCCGCAACCTGATCCTTCCGACGGTGAAGCTGATCTTCGGAGGCAAGTTGGCTCTGCTTCCAGCTATGGTATGCAGCATTCATCGGGGTCTTCATATTTTTACGTTAAAAGTTATTGCTCATGAATTTACGAAAGCAATCAATAGAATTGAGCTGCCGTACTATTATTTAATGGGGTGGCTGCTGATGCATTGCCTTTCTCTGATGCGACCTGGCTCGGAGGGTAATACGACAAGTGACGATGCCTTCATCTATAACTATTGCGACATGACCGAGAACTATACCTTTCCCGATTGTCGAGCCGCTCTTGCACGGGTGGACAGATACTCCTTTTTTGTGTCGGTCCTGACTTTTACTGATGAAGAGATGGGACGTATTCACCTTGATAGCACTGCTGCACCTCAGGCCCTGTCCAAAAAGCTGTTTTGCTGGTTGTAGAGTATCCATCCCTCACATCTGGTATACTACAACCGCAACATTGTATACTTGGAGCCATACTTATCCAGCCGATACTCTCGGCAATTGGGTATAGTCAATTATATTTGAATAACCCTAATCCCTGCCTGGGTTTTGAAGGGAGCATCTTGGATGGTATTCGGGCCTGACACTATTATTCGGCGACCCACACCCAGGCCAGCTTCATTCTGTCTGACGTCGGGACTTTGGGGTATATCTCGTATATGGCGGCCCTTCGTCATGTGTCCGTGAACATGCCCCCCAAAGACTTTGATTTACATACTAATTTTATTATTGGTACTAAATTAGAGGAGTGACAGAGGGAATCCCATAAGAGGCCGTAGAAGGGGAAGAAGAAAGCTTCCGATTCTGACTCTGACGGCACGGAGGAGGAGGAAGATAACTCTGAAGATCTCCAGCCCTCTGTAAGTCCTTTGGCGATGCGCGCGCTTTTACTTGTACTGAACCCTCCACGTAAACAAAACAGGCCTGGACCCCCTGTCACTGATAGGCCTCGTTCCAGAAGTGAGTTACAGCTAGGTTCCGTGGGCCTGCTGTCGAGGAAATGGATAGTGACACCAAAGTCAACATGGGGGTAAATTCTTTCACGACAAGCCCTAGTGTTGTTCTCGAACATTATCTGAAGGCCCTTCTTTGTAGGCATTGGATGAAGCAAACCTTCTGTCACCAGATGCTGCCCATGCGGTTCCCTCTCTGGGATCTGACCCTGGAGCTGTTGGGTCCCCACAAACTGGTGCCGATATAATTACGTCTCTGCCTGGAGCAACATGGGCTGAGGAGGTAGACGTGGGCGGTTCGAGCGCCACTGCTGAACTTATAGGGGATGTGGAGGCAGCGGAAGGAGCTGAGACTACTCTGACTGAGCCCCAGTCTTTGCCCCCCACCTCTGGTAAGCTATGTCACATTCTTACCAATGAGGAGATTTTTTCGCTTCAACTCCATCTTCTTCTGGTCAAGCTGATTCTCGGTTGTTCTGGACCTATAGGGCCTGCCTCTCCACTATCGATGGCGGATATGGCCATGGAGGAAGGGATAAAAGAGGACCCAGGTGCTGACCTGGTACAAGCAAGAAGTGTCCATTCTCCTCTTCCAGCTCGTGTCGAGGGGCTCTCCACCGTATTGAGTATAGAAGTCACGTCTCCTTCAATCTCTTCGGTGGATACGAGGTCGATTGAAGCTGCCTCTTCCCCAGAAGTTGAACTTTTCGCTCTGTCCAGTCTTCAGCTTCTTCGAACCGCAGATGAGGTGATTGTTGCTGCACGAAAATCTCATCGCTCGGAGTTTGTTTCCCTTCTGACAGAGTCGTCAAGCTCCTCTGTGCCTCCTTCCCAGATGCCTTCAGCTTTCTTAGCTGCTATCCCTTCGACGTCGTCCTCTTTGGAGAACTTAGACGAGTTGTCAAAGGACATAGTCGAGAGCTTTTATCGCCATTTGAAACGAGGGGTTGAAGCTGCTTTGAGGAGAGGAACATCATTCATCGTACCTCGTCATTGTGCCTACGGTCAGATTGAACTGCTGAAAATGCTCCGGGCTGGAGAAGGGATGGCTACTCTTTTAGAGCACAAACTGGCAGAGGCTGATCAATACCTAACCCAATTGCAACAATTACGGCAGGTCGACATACCCGCTGCAGTAGAACAGGAGCGTGCCTTTCTTATAACAGTCGTGGAAAAGGTGAAGGCTGTACTGGAGAGGACCAAGCCCACCTTGGAGAAAGACCTCCAAAAGTTGTCTCTTAAGTATGACAAGTTGAGCTGAAAGGGAGAGGTTTGCCTAGCTCGTGAGGAGACCACCGTTCCGACTATGGCTGAAACTAACGAGCAGATCCTCCAGCTCCAAGCTAAGCTGGCATCTCTGGAGACTGAGCTCCAAGCCACCCGTCGAGAGAGAGAGAGCGGATCTGCGAGGAGATCGATGACGTCACACGAGCCTCTGCCGCTATGGAGGGTGCACTGAAGAAGGTGGAGGACAACTGGCAGGCTCATGCACATCTTAAGGATGCTAAAAAGCCTACCCAGGAAGCTGAACGCCAAGCCAAACTAAAAATCGTGCGCTCAACAGCACAGCTGGAAGACCTACTCACCAAACTATGTGTTGCTGATGAGTAGTGGATTTTCCCTTTCTTTTTTATTTTATTTTTTGTATTGGAGATGTAGCCCCACAAACGCAGTTGCCGTTTACTTGAAAATAAAATAAAAAATATACATTTTCTCCATTCTTTTGCTTATGATGTCTGAAGTGCTTGTACTAGGGGGCCTAATACAACATTTGTGGTTGGTAGAGGACATCCTATTGGGGGACTTTTTATGGACCTATTACCCTTTTACGTGCATATGGCACGAGTAATAGATTTGAATAATTTTTGGTGGATCTATTACCCTTTTGTGCACTGGTGATGCATTTTGAGACAAAACCTAACAGAGGTAATATGGACGTGACAGATTCTGTGGTCTTAACACCATGACTTTATCCCAGATTGGGTACTAGTGTTAGATGAGAAGACTATCTATATCAGAGGTAAGATGGACGTGACATACAATAATCATGAATAATTTTTGGTGGACCTATTACTTTTCTGCGTACTGGTGGTGCGAGTAATAGATTTTGAGACAAAACCAAACAGAGGTAATATGGACGTGATATGTTCTGTGGTCTTAATACCATGACTTTATCCTAGATTGGGTACAGGTGTTAAGTCAAGAGACTATCGGTATCAGAGGTAATATGGACGTGATATACAATAATCAGGACCAGGAAGTTTTCTCAGAGATGGCGATGAGCCTGGTAAACTCTGGCGGGGTAAAGCATTAGGGTAGAAGTTCAGAGGTATTTAGTATACATGATTTGTCACCCAGGGGGATGCAATGTGAATCCACTCGGAGCTAATAGAGTGTATGTTCAAAGGTACTTGGTGTACATAACTCGACAGTCTGAAAGATTTGGTGGTTTGAGGAAGTACCAACATGTCCTTAGACATAGTATTTCTTCAAGAACTTGTCATTTATGTGCATCATAAGCAAATCTCTGTTTTATTTTGTGAGCCGATATGCGCCGTTAGATAATACGGACTCGATGACGAATGGGCCCTCCTATTTGGGTTAGAACTTGTCGACGGTTTTGTGAGTCATGACCATCGGTCTGCGGATGGCCAAGACGAGATCGCCTACTTGGACTGTCCTCTGCTTGACTTTCTTATTGAAGGCTCAAGAGATGTGTGCTTGATAGAGCTCGATGCTTTGTTGAGCTTGCAAACGCTTCTCGCCTAAGGCTTTCAGTTCTTGTAGTCTTTGGCGGTAGTTAACGTCTTACGTCAACTGGTAAGTAAGGGCCACACGAAGCGAGGGGATCTGGGTCTCCAATGGAAGAACTGCCTCGCTTCCATACACTAGAGAGAACAGTGTATTTCCTGTAGCCGTCCGAATTGTAGTACGGTACGCCCATAAGCATTCGCCCAGCTTTTTATTCCAGTCGCACTTGTTTGAATACACAAACTTTTTGAGAAGCTTGATTATGGTCTTGTTAAAAGCTTTAACTAGACCGTTAGCCGATGGGTTGTATGCCGTTGAAGCCACATTCTGAATTCGATTCTTGTCGCAGAATCGATAGAAAGCCTGGCTTACGAATTGTGGACCATTGTCATGAATGATCCTCCACGGCAGTCTAAAACGGTAGATGGCGTGATGTTTTATGAAACTAATCATGTTTGATGTTTTTACCTTTGCAAGCGGAACAGCTTCCGCCCATTTGGAGAAGTAGTCGGTGATTGCAAGTATAAACCGATGCCCCTTGGATGACGGCGGGGTGATTGGGCCGATAATGTCCATTCCCTATGCTTCAAATGGCTAAGATGCCACTGTTGGGTACAAGAATTCGGATGGAAGATGTATGAAGTCTACGTGGATCTAACAAGCCTTATACTTCTTTGCATAATCGACAGCGTCTGCTATCATCGTAAGCCAGTAATAGCCCATTCGCAGAGACGGTCCTGCAACTTCGGGCCAGGTTGTAAAACCCCTAATTATGCCTCACGTAGGGCTTCTTTGGCTTCTTCATTTGATATGCAGCTGTAAAACCCCTAATTTTTTTAAAGTATTTTTTTAAATCATTTTATTAGACTTCAAATTTAATTTATACAATTTATTGTTTTTATTAATTGTTAAAAATGACCTTAGCCATTGTTGTGTTTGGAGCACAAGGCGACCATAAATTTTGGCACGAAATATGTAGCAGTGTGCTTTGACCAGCATATTAACCATGTCGTGGGAGGCCTAGCCATAGTTCAGTCCGAACTAGGAAAACCAGGCCGAGTTGTGAAATAACGCATTTAAAATTATTTTAATTAGATATTACTTTATATATTGATTTTTAGATGATCCGGGTTGTCCAAACCAGTCCGAATTGGGCCCGAACCAATTTTAGCCCATGTAAGCAGGTAGTGTGACCAAATATGGCCATGTAGACATATTTTATGTACTTAAAAATATTTTCTAAACTATTTTAGAATTTTATGTACAATTTCTAATTATTTAAATATTTGTACAATTAATGGTATTTTATTATTAAATAATATTTTACAATATTGTACATGTTCCTGAACCCGGATGAGGGTGTGTGGTAAAGTTCACATGTTGGAACAATTTTTATTATTTTATTATTACTAAATTTATTTTGTGAAAAATTAAATAGATATTTTATCATTGTTAATATTATTTGATATTAATGTGATATTATTATTGTTGCCTTTGTGGCAATTTAAATTTGTGTATATATGTAAAATATATTTTAGATGCATCATATATATAGTTAGATAATATTAAACTTTTATTTCAAATTGCTGGAGATTTAATAAACATGTTTTCATATTTAAATATTATTATTATTTGAGTTGATTCATTAAGGATTGAATTTATATATATATAAATAAAGATATGCTCAAATATATTAAATAATTGGATAGTTATCTTTTAAATAGTATTTGAATTTTTTAAATAGATTTTGGGTATTTATATATATATATATATATATATATATATATATATATATATATATATATATATATATATATATATATATATATATATATTGGAGTTTGCAAAGATTTAGAAAAGAAATGAATAAAGAAATGAATAAGAAAAGAAAAATGAAAAGAAAAAGAAAAGGAAAAAAGAAAAAAGAAAAAGAAAAAATAAACCAACCCAACCCCTTAAAGGGGCGGGCCCACCTCTCCATACTTGCTGCTGTACGCAGCAAGTCCCGCAACAATTTCGTGAATGGGCCATTAGTGGATTAGTATTGTAATAATAGTAGTATTAGGTTTTTACCTAATTTGTTTTATATATAACTTCTCCCACAAACCTCAAAACCCTAGACTTCCAAAACGAAAGTTGGGGCTGATCATACCCTCTTCGCCTACGAGTTTGTTTCACCAGCAATGAAGTTGTGTGCACGACGAACGGAGCATCGGAAGTCAGCCCTTCGTCATCCACGGAAGCAGTTTTTCCACTCAAGGTATCCTACTTCCCGATGACGTAACTTTCTACTCGTAACACCGATTTTCGATCCGTAAAATTTTTTGGAAAGTAGACTTGACCCTCTTCGAGATCCTCCAGATGGAATTCGAAATAACCCATCGACTCGCTCGAAAAATCGAGACGAAGTTGAAGAAAAACCTGTTTTCTGTAATACAAAAAACTGTTTTAAAACGACAACTTGTCGGCCAATTTTCTTGCTTTACATCAAGCTTTCGTAAAAACTAATTGGAGGCAGTCAAAGACAACCTAACCGAGATTGTAACGCACCTTTTGGATTCACTTTTCATCTAGCATGTAGAAAGTTACACGTTGTTAAAGTTTTCCGAAAAACTGTAAATTCTGTTTTCAAAAAAGTAGAGAAACACTCCGATATGGCGTCTGTCCCGACAAATCGGGCGACCTGGTCGCGCACTATACGTATTGAAAGGCGCGTATGGATGTTGTTGACGTGTGGGAACTGACGGAACCCGATTTTGTTGCATATGCGCGACGAAATCAGTGCGTATCCGTCAAGATACCCCCGTATCGACCCTTTACAAATTAAGTCACAACTTTGTGCACGCTCATCCTATCGCGATGAAACTTACACCATTGGACTCGAAACATTTTTCTTGTCCTGTGAGCCAAGTTGGGTCCGATTCTGAGACCGTTGATCGGGACGCTATTTTGGCGGGCCCACAATCCCACTCAACGGGCGATTTTATGCACAGCCCACCGGAATCCAAAATTGGATATACCGTTGGGTTAGTCTCATCAAAACAAATCTGTAGACATGTATTTTGACGACCTTAGAGACCGTAGGTTCTGGCGCACATTTCGGTGCAAAGCGGGTCCAACGGCGGACATCGTTTTGACCCGAAATTACGATTTTACCCCTGTTCCAGAATTTAACTTTTGGACAGGCATTTCCCAGGCATATCTTATATTCCAAACTCGTTCGTGATGTTTGTTTCAGCATCCGGAGCTTCTTGTGGATTTTAACTTTCGTGTTGACGATTCTGATTGTTGGATTTTGCTGCTTCTCGCACCACCCACAGGCAAGATACCTTGCCATTATACTGTTTATATTCAGTTGCATTTTATTACATATCACTGTTCATTATTTCCAGTTCTTGTAGTTCTTGATTTATTGTCTGCACAGTGATATTAGATATACTTTGTTATTATCCTTTGATTGCATATGGACTTAGAGTTAAGAGACTACCGTTGTAGTGTATTGCATATACCTTGACACAGTCGTACCACGAGGATGTGTGAGATGAGTAGCATGTAGATGTTCTTGCGCGTGGGCTGATCCCCCATGTGCATGCGTTAGGGCTAACTGCTAATAGAGGCGTGTTAGAAGACTTAGCAGTTAGTAGAGGTACATGGTCGTGGATGTGACTTGACAGGTACATTGGGTGGGGAGAACATTACCTGACGTATGGGCTTCTATGCACTTCCCTTATTACCTGTGCGCTCTGCCGGAGACGCAGGCTCCAGGTGCCCTCTGACGTTATCTAGAGCATTATGGACGTAGCCCCCTTGCACATGATGCCCTCTGACGATCTTCGGACGTTACGGACGTAGGCCCCTGGTGCCCTATATGGGGACTATGCCGATTCTATTTACAGCCAGGGCTCATGCGTCGAAGGATTGTTTCTCAAATTTGCATGTTCACTTTAGTATGGATAGATTACCTTATTGTGTCTTGTCACTTTCTTTGAATGTGGCATATTTTATATTCAGTATTTATATGACATGTTTATTGTATCTTGTTACGTCCCTCTGAGGACCTGGTTATCTCTCCAGGTGTGTGCTTCTGTGATTTTACAGGTGTTCTAGCCAAGACAGTGATCTTCTCCATTCTTTCGAAGCTGGTTGTGCTTGGTTCATCTCATTATTTTATCGATCACTTCTTGTACATTTTATTTGAGATAGTTGGTAGTGGACTTTGTCTCCGCCCAACGATTGTATACATGACAAAATTCAAAGTTGCTTTTATATTATTTATTTATCCAGTGGATGAGATTTAGTTATTATAGTTCTACTGTATTTTACAGCTTATGTATTCATACGAGGTTTCCATATATTGGAGTGTACTTCGTATGTATGCAGCTGGCATGGATACGTGTCTAGTCCTAAGTATTTTGGGACTGGGGCGTTACATGTTTTTGTGGTGGCCCATGTAGGTCGAGTTTGTCACTTCGGTTACGTAATTGTACCGGTGTGAGCCTGCAACATAGAATTAGAATCTAGGAATCTCATCCATACAGCTTGACCTCTTCCCTTGGCTTCAAATTCTAGATTCTCGTTCGACTTTCTTGAATTGCATCTTGCTTGATTCCTTTCTACCGTTGATTCTTATTTTCGTGCTTAGTGTCAACCAGGAAGATGACTACATTAGTATATGCTCATAGATCACACATATGGTTAGAGTGGTTATATTGGCAATTGGAATACATTTAAGACTCTAATTGAGTAAAAAAGGCTTTTTAGTGTGATTTAATGATTAGTAATTTGTAAAGTAGGATACTCCCAAGGAAGGTTTTAATCTTGAGATTTCTAATATAGTAAACACCATAGGATTGGTACTGCAGGAAAAAAAAGTGAGATAGAATCTTTATACCATTGATTTAAGAAATTGATTTGCTTTTGAGATTTGATATTTATGATTTATTGGGTTATAGTTATAATTCTTTGCACAAGTATAAAATTGATTTGCTTATCAAATTTTGATATTTATAATTTTTGGGTGATAGATATACATCTTGAACAAATATAAAATTTATTTGAATTTCGAGTTTTGATGTTTATGATTTATTGGATTATAGTTATACACCTTTGAACAGTTATAAATTTGGTTTGGAAATGATCTTAACTTTAAAAAAAATGGTCGTAGAAATCATTTAAATTTGAGTTGTACAACTTGCGATTTTCATGTTTAGTAAATTTTAAATTTTAAGTGGAAGTAATGATTTTTGAATTTTGGTTTAAAATATTTGAAAGTTATGAAAATAATTTTTAAATTTTTTTCTTTCTTATTTTAAATTGTGTCCTTTGATTGAGGATTTACAAATCTATTTATTTTTGGTAAAAAAAAATTTTTGACTGATAAGATTTTGAAAATTTAGTTTAATGTGGGATTGCTAATATTAAAAATATTTTTGGGAAAATATATAATGATGTGATAAGGTTGTTTTGATTGATCAAATAAAGTCACCATTTAAAAGTTGTGATTTTGTTGGAATAACTTAGCATGAATAGAAGTTAAAAATTGATGAGAGCATTGAGCTTAATTTTTGAGGTTGCTTTAATATGCTAGATTTTTTATGAGTTATTGAAAAATTTTAGAGTGTTAAATTTTTGATTTATTGTAAAATTTTTATGGATTCGTAAATTGAACTCTTGAGTTAAATAGTGGAAATAAAAAAAATTTTGGAAAAGGGTAGTAGTAACATGATAAAATTTTGCTTTGAGATTTATGAAGTGATTTAAAATTTTTATGATGAATTTGAACGGCTTGGAGTGAATACAAAATTTTGCTGGTTTATTTTTGAAAGTTTAAATTTTGAACTTTTTGGAGGAAACTCGAGTTGAAATATTAATGGTAGGCCACAAAGGTAGTCCTAATGAGTTAGAAGTATTCCACACTAATTGCCATGTCACTTATGACCATGATAGTAGTATATACACAAGTGTTGTTAGTCATCTACCCAGCTATGTGACTATATTTCCACCTCGCTTACTCGACCTTCCTTCAATTCTAGATCTTTTAATTGCGACCTTCTAACCCATTTGCAATTTGAATAATGAGTTAGTGGTTCCTTAACTATATTCATCAATGGACACTACAACAAAATAGGTTAATAACGACACTTTCTTACGACACTTTCTAAATAAGTGTCATTAATTTTGTTTAGTGATGACACTCCACTAAAACGTGTCGTTGTAATTAATATTTGTCATCATCTATGACACCTTTTCAAAAATGTCGTAAACATGAATTTAATGACACTTATAAGACTACTTTAAAATGTCGTATATTATTATAGTAACACAACATTTTTAAAGTGTTGTCCCAAATTTTTTTCCCACACTTTTATTTCATTTTACCGCTTTTCTCCAAAATTTAGGCGCTGCAGCCCGCGATAACCCTCTCCTCTTCTCTCACTTTTCCTGCTTTTTCTAAAGTCTCTCTTCTTCCTTTCTCTTTTCTCTTCCATTTTCCTGGCACAGAACCGAGCTCGTTTTCCTCTCCTTCCTCTCTATTTCTGCTCCAGCTTCGCTGGAAATAACCTAATTGGGACCGCCTTCGGCCAGGCTCTCCAAGATGGAGCCAGGGACTCAGGGAGGAAGGCCTTGAAAGGACGATGACGAGAAGAATGCGCTGGAGGTAGTCCACTTCTCTATAAAAGTTACTCATCCTCAAATTTCCTTTTCCATTTATTTCTATTTTTGAAGGAGAAGAAGAAGAGAGATGAAGCCATCGCCTTCACCGTCTCCAGCGCAGTACGAGATAGAGGATCCTGCCCTCGATCGCCTGCGGGTCGGTGGGAATGGAGGTGGACGACGTCGACCACCTTGTCGACCTCCTTGGCGACCTCGACCGCCCCCCGGTCGATGTAGACTTCTTCAACTCCTTCGAGGACGACTTCGACGACTCCAATATCAACTGATCATCCGTTATCACAGGTCCTCCTCTTTCTCGATCTAGGGTTTTGTGTGGGATTTAGGGTTTTATTGGACCTCTCATGGAAATTTAACGCCTATGCCACTCCTTTATTCTAATGTTGAAACTAGAGTTTCGGGATTTGCAATATTCCGTATGATCTTGAAGAATCTGATAAATGAGGGGTTTGACTGCTTAGTTTTTTCAATTATTTCATTATTTAATATTAATTTCATCGTTCTTCATTCTTAATCACCAAAAAAAATTGGTAGAAGTTCTTCAAATAGGAAGATGTTATGTATGTAAACTAGATTGCATGGACACACAGATGGAACCGACACGATTCCTATTTTTGCATGTCCTCGTGTATTGCTGTGTCTGTATTGTGCCCGATGCACCTCCGGCACAAGTAGATACTGATGCGGCATCGACTTTTGGAGTGTCATGTGCTCTCTGGTATGTGGGTCACTGGACTAGATATCTTTCTCAACCTGGTTTCTACTTCCTACGATTTGGGAGTTATCATTACTCGTTAGGGGATTAGTGTGTTATTACTGTTGTTGTATTTGGTCCATTGTGTCTCTGTTGCTGCAACTTTTGCGTGTCCATTTTTGTTATCACTAGGTTTGTACTCCAAACTCAGTTGGTTTTTGCAGTTATTGATTTAGGAAGTACATATGCACTTATTATTTGGCCAAGATGCTTATGCAATTAATTTCTTTTTCCAGAAAATGAGTAACTCGGTGCATCCATAAGATTGTGCTGCATCTATATGTGATGCTCTTCCAGGTATTGAATCTCTACCTGTGCAATTAATTTTAGTTACTTTATTTTACTTATTTCTATCCTATAATTTTATTTGTTTATAGTAGTTTAAACGACTGTATCTGTGAACAGTTTCTGATTTAATGTAAGTAATAGGTTTTATTGGTTTTATGTTAGTTTTACTAGTTCAACTAAGACCGCTGGTGATGCAAGCAACTGCAAATAGTCATTTGAAGCACGTATCACTTATTCTCTTTGGAAAACAACAACTGGTTGAACATATGGTTCCTGAGCTGGTTAATTTAGTTCAACTTGATTGCCTCATGTTCACATATGTACAGTTTTGAGATATTGCATCCAATTATGTCATTATGTGGCACATCATTATATTGATCTGGGCGACTCAATCAATTGGATAAAAAATGAGCTTCTATTTTGTAAAAGGCTATAAATTAGTCATCTATTTCTTATGTTACGGAAGGTGGGAGTTGGCTTTAAAAATGGACAATAACAACATATATATCAGCCTCATCATTGAAACGGTCGCATATTATCATATTATCCGCATCGTCACCGAAAATTGGTTTCAATTGCTCAAAATTATGAGCTATATGGAAGACTTTATCCAATTTCCATTAGCTTGCTATTTTGTCTTGCTTTAAATTCTTTGTAAGACTATTTTTTGAAAGGAGTCTTTATAAGACTTTGGTGGTAGTTTTAGGAATATATGAATTTAAAAGTCCACAATCTTTGTTCTTTTGGTTATTAAGAATGAAACTAGTGTGTCAACAAAAATCTCACCACAGTTTGACATAACTCCATATACATCATAAGGATGACCCTATGATGCTGATGTAAGTATGCTACATCATAGAGTATTTTCTCTACAATTTTTGCTATTTCTTGCCACATATATAGTGTAGGAAATCCCCCAACAAAGAGAGTAATATGAGAAGGAACTCTGGTATTTTTTTTTTAAGCTTATATATCAGGGACAGTAGGAAATCCCCCAACAAAGAGGAGTAATATGACCGGAGAGAATCCTTGGATGCCATATGTAGGTTAGATGGTAGGCTGATAATGATCGTCATGCCTTTTTTTGCTTCGAAATTTGATGTTGGTGTATACTTTTTGATACAAGACTCTCTCAAGCTATTTTTTTGTAATTATGTTTGTGAAATAGTCAAATGCATAATTTAAAAAGCTAGCACTTCCTTTATTCCTTCACCGTGCTTATGTTACCAGTTATCTCTATCTTTCAATTTATTTATTGCTCTTATACTGCTTTTGGTTGAAAGTTTAGTTTTCACTATATGTGGTGCTACTTGCTGGACGCTGGAGTTAGTGACCTAATACTTCTCTTTCCAAGAGTGGCTAATTGATCTCCATCAAAGTAGAATATATTATTTAGTCATTTTCAGCAATGCTAATTTTCAATGTATGAATTAAAATTTACTGTATTGGGACTAGTGATTTGGCTAAATACTTAAGGTTTTAATAATGGAATTAACCTTCAGTCATATTTTTAAAGTTTTTAGATTTTGTTATTTCAGGAGTAGTCTGTATCAGCTATTGTTTTTGTTCGGACTTGTCAGATTCAAATATTCTACCATTTTCTTGTTGTTCATCATCCATGGTTCTTTTTCTTTCGGGGGCTATCAATTACTACCAATGCAGCCAAGTTTTGTCACTTACATGATTGTTGACCTTATTTTTTTCCTTTGAAAGTGCGAATACATAATGGTATAGGTATTCTGTGACTTTGTTGCAAGACAATAGTTTATGTAATTCTTTGCTCAATTTTAAGGCATATCTACTGGTTCTCTTTACTTCCAGGTTGCTCAATTTGGTTGGTCATGTTTGCGGGCCATTTGCGCCATGGTGTTGTGATTGGCTGGAGACAATTTGTCTTATTGCTAGAATTGGCACACAGGTACCATCTTTTACCTTTTTTAAGTAATCACAAGACTATTAAATAAATTTGTAGTGCATTTCGAAAGTTTGGTCACGATTATCTAGTCTATCTGAAAGCTCACCATACTTTTTTCATAACTCATGTTCTTTTTCTGGGAATCTTTGTGTAACCATATAGGGCAAGGCTACCAATTGAAAGGAAAAAAAAATGAGTGATGAAAGTTAAAAAGTTTTTGCCACATTGTTTGTGAAAGCTCTCTCCATGCATCTCGTGTATTGCAAGTTGGCTCCGAAACACTAATATTGGTGGTGTAAAGTCCTTTTCCTTTGCTCATCCCAGTTAAGCCATTGCTGCTGAGCTATTTGCTAATGCTGTAAGACTTCGAACAATTGCAGACCTGTTTCTCCAAGCCAGCAGCCAACCAAGATCTTCCTTCCACCCAAACAAGCCAACCAAGACCTGATGGTACTTGCGTACTACTATTAGCTCGTAAGAATTCAGACACTTCTGTGCTATATTGCACATACATTAACACAACATGACAATACAATAACCAATTTTGATGTTTCCTAGTATATTTATGGACTGTCAGTGTGGGCTAATACATGCCTAACACAATATAGTTGGGGACACCATACCCACATGGCTGTCTGCTTATGCATAACAGTTTGCATTACAACATTTGTTTCTTGGGTATTTGGAAATCTTATTTTCTTTATATGGCACAAATTTACCTTCTTGATTACAAATAGGTTGCTAAGTTCTTGATCGGTAAAACTTTCTTCAGTGATAATGTAAAAATGAGAGTAACAAGCTGGTTCATGTACGATTTGTTTTTTTAGAGTTTGTGCTCTTTGAAGGAGCATGTAATTCTGTTACTGTTCCAAAGTTAGATTCTACTGATACTTAGTTGAATTTCCTACATTAGTCTTGGTTGTCAGCCTGTATTAGTCTTGGTTGTCTACTGATACTTCGTGGTGTATGTCCTAGCCTATCCTTAGTCTCCCAGTCTTCAATGTTAGTCTGCTAAGATATTCCATGAAGGAATTAATCTTACTAGGAAAAAAAGTAATCAGTTAAAGCAACTCCAGGAATACTTCAGGAAATACCCCTCCAGATTTGGTTCCATGTCCAACCTTATATTGCATTTAAAGAAGTGTATTCTTGTTTATTATTCCAATGAACAAACTAGAGTTGGATAATGTCTGCAATCCTCCATGAGTTGAGGGAGGGAATATAACGTATTAGATCTTTGCTTGAATTCATGATTTGATAGAAATACCATTTGATGAAATACCATAATCTACTAGTGTTTGTGTCATCCAAAGGATTTATGCACAACAACATCCAGCCGCAATGTATTCGACCTCAGTTGTAGAAAGAGCAACGGAGTTTTGTTTCTTGCTAAACCATGAAACCAAAGATTTCCCTAGGAATTGGCATGTACCGCTAGTGCTTTTTCGGTCAATATTGCAACCGGCAAAATCTACATCCGAGTAGCCGAGAAGCTCAAAGGATGAGGATTTTGGATACCAAAGTCCCATGTTAATGGTGCCTTTGAGATATCGAAAAATATATTTAATGGCACATAAGTGAGATTCTTTGGGATTTGCTTGGTATCGTGCACAGATGCAAACAATAAACATGATGTCAGAACGACTAGTGGTTAAGTAGAGTAAGCTACCGCTCATACCTCGAAACTTACGAATGTCCACCGAAACACCATCTTCATCTTGATCAAGCTTGGTCGTTGTGGCCATATAGCTGACCATGTAACAAAAGATAAAAACAAATCCATAGTTGTTTTAACAAACAAAACCAACTTAACCATCTACCAAAACAACCTAAACAACTTAACCAATTAACAGACAATCTAAACAACCTAACCAAATAACAGAACAAATAAAAACAAGATTAACTCTAAGATGTTTGACTAACCAATAAACAATTATGAGTCAAACTTTTGCCTGTATGAAAGTAAAGAAACAAAAAAATTTGGTCTGATTCCAACATTCTTCTTGGTCTGATTCCAACATTCTTCTTTTGTTTAGCTTATTTGAATCTCAACAAAACCTAGCACATGTGAAGCATGTATATATGCAAATACATGATGTAGGGATCTTTATATTGGTTGCCATATTTTCATCTATATTGAATTCTCTAAAAGATAGGTGTGCAAATACATGATGAAGGGATCTTGACTGTCTATTTCCTTAATTCATATAAGTTTTATGTGTGATTAATTTTTTGAGTTTCCTGAGTCAATAGATGAGTACTTTTCCCTTCTGCTTCTTAGTTGTGATCAATGGAAGGGTAAGATTCCAGCTTAGGTCAAGGCATGTCCAATGAATATGAGGCAGGCATGGAATATTTACGGTCCGATACATCTAAAATGATATGTATAATTAAATCTCTAGTTTATATATCACATTCACATTGAAGAAATCAAGGGCATCATAGAGAAAAATATTCAAATGTTGCTAGGACATTTTCATCAGTATCTTAGCCAACTGAAGCTTAAAAATAAATTTCTTCCATTGTTTGGTTATATATTAAGAAAATATATTGCAATCCATATAAAATCTGGTGAGTATTGCTTTATACATGGTTTATGTTTTACTACATAAATGTTGTAGTGATTCTGCCATAGAACGATGGTTTGAATAGGTCTCAATTTGCACTTGTGCATTTGTAGCTAATTCTATGGCTTCTTATATGTTAATTCAAATGATTTTTGCTAAACGATGGGTTGAAACATGGTCAAAATACTTAAAAGCATGATTATCATTGCCTACAAGCATTAGCAAGAGGTTTGGTGCAATCTCTCATCGCCTTTGCATCCACTCCTTTCTACTAATGTTCTAATCACGTCCATTTGTAACTATCATCAGAATCATCTTCAAACAGCCCAACAACAACATTTTGTTCAACATCAACAGTAGAATAAGGAGTATCGTTTGTCCGTTCGGTCTAGAGTAATGAGCCAACTTGTAGTTTGAGTTAATCAGTCTAGAGGCTAGAGTCTAGAATCATTTTGTAGTTGGAGTTTGTTTATCGACCACAACACTGCTAATTGGAAGTAGATTTGGTGCTAATCTCTCACTGCCTTCACATATACCACTCATCACTAATGTGCTAATCACCTGTATTTGTAGCTATGGTTTTCCTGCATACTGGAGCATATTGCTAGTTTTTTCCTTCAATATTTGGTATCTAAGTTGTTCTTGTACAAAGTTATTATGGGAGTTTTTAACTCACACAAACCAGATTGGTTTATATTAAGAGAAACATTTTAATGAAAATGGTTGGAGTTTGGGTCCTAAAGTGATCCTGCGTGAGCACTTACCCTTTTATGTGAAAGCGAGGAATTGATTCAATTGAAATGCCTTTTTTTTAGAATATTGAAATGTCTAATCTTGCACTTTGCTTTTCAACTTAATTATCCCATTTACTTTGTTCTAGATGACAAGTTTTGCACTTGACTTTGTAGTGACCAACCCTTAACTGTCGGAGCAGAATATAAGTGCCTCAGTAGCAAATCTTTAGCCTCCACCTGTAGACAAGATGGTGGTTGAGAAGACCAATGAGAAAAATGGTTCATTAAAAAGGCCAAAGTCCCCAATTACTGTAGCTTCCTATTTTGTTGCCTCCCTTCAACGTGCAACAAATAGCTTTAGCCAAGATTGTATTGTTGGTGAAGGTTCCCTTGGTCGGGTCTACAGAGCAGAGTTTTCCAATGGAAAGGTAGTGAATTATTCTTCCTCTAGATGTGAAACTTTTATCTTTACTAACTCCATTATATGCAATATTCATTAAGGTAAGTGACATGTCATTTCTGCTTACTACTATTCTACTGAATTTTCTAGTCTCCCCATAAATGAGACTAATTGTTAAGATAATACTTGGATTTAGTATCTTTTTAGTTTCTTATAGGGTCCAATAAAAATAGGCTGGTAAAGTATTGCTACTCTCTGACTATGTTGCACGAGTACGGATATGGTCCATATGGACATGATACAGATACAAGATAAAGACATTTTCACATGGGTACAAAAGTAGTCATCTATGTTGCAAGAATATGGACATGGACACCATTCAGCAGTCCTTAGAAACCTTACAGATTTGATTTCCCTCACATCGTTAACTTCATATTTCTTTATTTATTTTGAAACCATATCCATCAACACAGAGTAGTGTCAATTACACCGATATCACAAAGCTAAATCCCTTGCAAACTTTGTATTAACATTGCCATCATAAATTTTTTTATATCAAGTCTGTAGAAACTAAAATTCTACAAATAATATTCTATTTTTGAAAAGTGGCTACTCTATGGACATTGATGTATTAAGAATTCTTTTGTTTGATGTATATTAAGAATGATCAATGCCAATACTTATGGTTGTTTGTAAAAGTTTTCTCATCTTGTATTTCCCTCTTTGCAAAGGAGACTAGACAACAATATTTTGACGTACTTTTACGGTTTTATGATCTCCTTTGACAGGAACCATTTTCTATTTATTGAATATTTTATGTTAATATTGTCATTGATTTACTTTCAGTTTCTATTGTAGGAAACCTAAATCTTTTTGAACAAAGTTTCTCTGTAGTTGTCACTATAGTATTTTTATTCACAATTAAGTTTGGAGAATCTAGGCGATCGTAACTATTACTATCAAACATGGGAATGAATATTGTTGTAACTTCAGAGAAGTTAATTTGATATCAAATGGACACTGTCAAACTCTGAGGAGATTTCATTATACTATTTGCTTCTTTTATATGGTTACTGATAATATTTCCAAGTTCAGTATGATTGTAAGAAAATTGAATTAGAAGTGTATCCAAACCCTATGGAGACGAAACTATTTGCTAAGTTGGAACTCAACCAATTCCTGATTGAAACCCATGCACTAACGAATTTGGTAAGTTCCATCTTCATCTAGTGATCCCCTAATCGGAAACATTTCATGCCAAAACTTTTCATTAATAGCACTCCAAAGGGTTGGCCACACTTCCACGGTTTACTTATAGATTTATTCAAATTCTTCGAGCCATATTTGGGGAACGCAGAGCTTGGAGAGCCAGTTCAGTTTGCTGCCTACTTTGTTATTGTTTCTTAACCTTAGAATTTCAGGTACTTATTTTTATAATGGTTTTCTGATATGTATTCAGTTCCAGTTTTTGTACAGAGGCACTATGAGGGTGTTACTGGTACTGCTGCATGACTTTCCTGAGTTTCTATGTGACTATCACTTTCAGTTTTTGTGATATGATCCCTCCTAGTTACGTCCAAATGCGAATGTTATTCTCAGTGCCTATCTATGCAATATGAGACTTCCCGATCCACCGACTCCCAACTTAAAGGTGATTACAGATTGATTTCTTCTTTGAGCTTTCAAGCTATTATGTTTTAGTTTATTGGTAAAAGATAACTGTTCAATCGTTGAAGTTTGTGTTGTATCCAACAATAGATAGATCTACTAGCTGAAGTTAGCCAGCCCCTCGAATTCTATCATATGTTGATGGTGATCTGAAAGCAAAGCAGATTAAGGTTGATATCGATGCGTATATGAAGGTATATTTTATCAGAACTTGTGCAGTCCTATCATCTAAGTTCTTAGTAGTCTGTCTTATAGTAATGAGGAAATTATATCTTAAGAGCTATTATAACGTTCCTGTTTAGTCTCTATTGTCCTTTGTGTGGTGGTTGTATCATTTTGTTCTCTATGATTTGTTATCTTAAAGCACCACCACCATTTGATATGTCTTACATTATTGATTTTGCTATGCTGTAGACAAAGCCAGAAGGGTCTCATTTTCTAACTGAGCTGAAACAAAGACTGCTGCATCCTCATAATGAAGCAAACCTAGCAGGAACTCATTACAATGTTCCTCTGCTCAATTCACTTGTTCTTTATGTGGGAATGCAGGTAATTTTCTACATTATGCCCCTTTCTTACTGGAGAATGGCTTAACTGAACATCTGCAATTTGAATTGCATTTCTTCCATAATCCTTTTCTATGTTTTGCATGTATGGTATAACCAAACTCCTTGACAGTTTTGTTGAATTAGTTGTTGAATCAGAATGTAGGTACTTTTTGATGTAAGTACTTTTTGATTCATATCTATTGTGTTGTGTTATGTAATATGCTTACTCTCTTTCTAATTCCTTGCAATTTCATCTAACTACTAATAAGTTGAATCTTTCTTTCTTTTCAGGTTTCATGACATAAATTCACTTTTGCCCATTTAGTGTGGTTCTCAAGGCATGATCCTAATTCGGATGAGGACGCTAAGTAGTATTAGTAGAACTCTTACATATTATGTAATATAGACTTTGTTAGTCTCAAACAAGTTGAATACTATATTCTTGTAACTTTTAATTAACATTTTGTACGGGCTGAAGTTTTTTAATATATTACATTTGGTTAATTATTTATGATCATGGTTGATTTTGGTTATATATATTGATGTGTTTAGAAGGCATTTAAAATTTGCAGTTGAACTCGGTCTACATGGTACATAAAAATGCTATGAATAATGTGTCATTGAATGCTTGTAGATGACACTTAAAAAAGTGTCATAAAAAAGTGTCGTGTGGCTAAAACTTTTATGACACTTAAAAAAGTGTCATAAAAATTTATTCATGACATTTATTAAATGTCATTGAATGCTTGTAGATGACACTTATAAAGTGTCATAATTTGACGACACGTATTAACTGTCATTGAAGAATGTTAAGATGACACCAATAAAGTGTTGTAAAATAAGCATTACACGACATCCAAAAAGTGTCGTCATAAAGTTATTACATGACACTTTTGTAGTGTCGTTGAAAGATAAATATTTCTATGACACCCCCTCTAACAGCCAAAAGTGCCATAGAAAGTTATTAACGACACTTTTCGAGTGTCATTAAAACACTTTTTTGTTGTAGTGGGACTATCTTCTCTCCGAATTGTGTTCCTAAATTATTTTACTGGATTCTTTAATTAAATTTATTTCATGCTTTAACTTGATCTTCTTTGTTTTGTGCATTAATTATCACTTCGTGAACTCCCACCTTCTATTTTTCTTTTGGCGTCCCTTACCGTGACTTGGATATTTGGAGCACAACACTAGACTTTTCCTTCCAACAAATTTTATATGTAAGACCTAGACAAGTCCACCTTCATGTAGATATATCATGTCCCACTAGAACACGTCTCTTTGTACATTATTTTCATGATATGACCTTCTGATCAAAATGGCTAAAATATAACCTTTACCATGATACCGATATATTTTTGACCACGAATAGGGATTCCATCTCGACTCAATTCTTTCGACCGATATGTGATTTTGTTCTACTAAATTCCTTAAATGCTTAAATTTGTCTTTATCTTGATTGCTTGACCCATTGTCCCATGATACTATTAGTTTAACTCTTGTAAGTTGGGTAGAATACCTCACCACCTAACAAACCTTTTTTCTTGTGAACCACATTAGTAAGTTCACTTAGACTATAAATTTAGAGGACCCTATCTTATCTAGTCTACCAAGCCATAAATGAAGAAACACTACGACAACTGTGTAGGCCCACACTTCGAGCAAGGCTTGATTTTAAAAGATCTTGGACTAATTAAATTTTCTTCATCAGTACCTCCCTTGCTCATATTTGGACTATCTCATGCTGCTAATGCAGCTTCAGTTTTGCGAGCTTATTTCTTTACCAAGCTTGATCATGACATATTTTATTGGGTGCACCCACTAACATATTGTCTAATCAGAACCGGTGCATGATGGTCTGATCAACCTATTGCACTTTGGTTTGCTTATCACATATTATTCTACGTGGATGGAGACATAGTAAACTTGCCTTAGAGTCTCATCCTCGATAGCCTTGGCAATTCTCTTTTGAATTATTTTGCCGCCTATGAACCTCGCAATTCGTACTCAACATATAACACCGTCTTTGAAACCTTGGTTGTTCTTGTATTTTACTTATTTTGGAAAGACAAGGCACTGTACTTGCTAAGATAGACTCAAGGTATCATCTTTTGTTGCCCAATCGGTTAATTATACACAAATGTAGATAGCCACCGACCGACTCATGTGGCTATATCCTCGCCTTTAACTACTCCCTATTCCTCAACCCTAGAATTGTTATCGTGTCCTCCCAATTATTCTTGAGCACTCGAGAGTGATTCTAATCATCACTTAATCAAAACCTCGACCAAGACGATTAGTATCCAGTTCTCCCTTAAGGAACCACATCTCCCAAATGTCTAATTTATTCTCTTGGTCTACTCAATTTCTTACTGTTCTCTAAAATTGGATACTCACAATTTTGTTACCTTCACTAGCGATCCTTATTCAATTCCATAACCATGATATATTTTGTATATATCGACTCCAAATTTTCTATTGCGTGGTAGTGTTGAACGCCGTTTTATAGCCTCCTCCAAAATTTAATTATATTTTGGTATTGACGAACTCTCCTATCCCCCCAACCCTATCTATCCTATTATTCCTAAATTTCGAGGACGAAATTCTTGTAAGTGGGGTAGGATGTAAAACCCCTAATTTTTTTAAAGTATTTTTTTAAATCATTTTATTAGACTTCAAATTTAATTTATACAATTTATTTTTTATTAATTGTTAAAAATGACCTTAGCCATTGTCGTGTTTGGAGCACAAGGCGACCATGAATTTTGGCACGAAAGGTGTAGAAGTGTGCTTTGACCAGCATATTAACCATGTCGTGGGAGGCCTAGCCATAGTTCAGTCCGAACTAGGAAAACCAGGCCGAGTTGTGAAATAACGCATTTAAAATTATTTTAATTAGATATTACCTTATATATTAATTTTTAGATGATCCGGGTTGTCCAAACCAGTCCGAATTGGGCCCGAACCAATTTTAGCCCATGTAAGCAGGTATGACCAAATGTGGCCATGTAGACATATTTTATGTACTTAAAAATATTTTCTAAACTATTTTAGAATTTTATGTACAATTTCTAATTATTAAATATTTGTACAATTAATGGTATTTTATTATTAAATAATATTTTACAATATTGTACATGTTCCTGAACCCGGATGAGGGTGTGTGGTAAAGTTCACACGTTGGAACAATTTTTATTATTTATTATTACTAAATTTATTTTGTGAAAAATTAAATAGACATTTTATCATTGTTAATATATTTGATATTAATGTGATATTATTATTGTTGCCTTTGTGGCAATTTAAATTTGTGTATATATGTAAAATATATTTTAGATGCATCATATATATAGTTAGATAATATTAAACTTTTATTTCAAATTGGTGGAGATTTAATAAACATGTTTTCATATTTAAATATTATTATTAGTTGATTCATTAAGGATTGAATTTATATATATAAAGATATGCTCAAATATATTAAATAATTGGATACTTATCTTTGAAATAGTATTTGAATTTTTTAAATAGATTTTTGGGTATTTATGGATATATATATATATATTTTTATATATATATATAATATAATATATATATATATATATATATATATATATATATATATTGGAGTTTGCAAAGATTTAGAAAAGAAATGAATAAAGAAATGAATAAGAAAAGAAAAAGGAAAAGAAAAAGAAAAGGAAAAAGAAAAGAAAAAGAAAAAAAAAACCAACCCAACCCCTTAAAGGGGCGGGCCCACCTCTCCATACTTGCTGCTGTACGCAGCAAGTCCCGCAACAATTTCGTGAATGGGCCATTAGTGTATTAGTATTGTAATAATAGTAGTATTAGGTTTTTACCTAATTTGTTTTATATATAACTTCTCCCACAAACCTCAAAACCCTAGACTTCCAAAATAAAAGTTGGGGCTGATCATACCCTCT
>JANAVB010011637.1:0-169739 GCA_029216955.1 Iris pallida | reverse complement strand
GGATTGCCACTGAGGCAATCTCATCGCGGTTTGGCGAAACCGCTCGATATAGTTCCTCGTCAGCTCCCTTTCTCTGAATGACGTCCATGAGAGATGACATCGTTACATCATTCCCCACTTCGTAGAATCTCTCCAGAAATATGTGCTTGAAGTCAAAAGAGTGAATGCAGTTATCGGGAAAGTTGTACTGGCGCATGCTTCTCCTCGAAAACTGAGGATACTCCGGACCCGACCCTGGTAACTTCTCCAATATGATCTCTATACTGCTGACAGCGAGGCATGGGAATCAGCAACGAAAAGTGAATAGTCAGTTCGCACTCGTGTTATGCCGTCATACATGACGAATGATGAACAGAGGTACCAGGACAGCCGGCATTTCGAAATGACCGAAGAAATGATGCAGACCATGAACGCTAGCGTGGCACTTCTGACAAACACTATCACGGAAGTGAAAGTAGCTCAAACTTTATCCCAACCACCAGTGTAAGCCCTAGAGCCGTGGAATAATAGGGAGTCTAATACCCTAAATCTTCCAACCACGAGTCATCATGTAGTATTACCTCCTCCGGCCAGTAATCATACCCTGCAACAAGCATCTAAGCCAGCATATGGGGATAGGTCCTCGAAGCCATCCGAGAGCTTCAAGCTAGAGTTGACGCTAGAGATAGACAAGAGACTTAATGAAAGCTGGAACTCAACCAACCCTTCTTAGTTGAATGGAACAGGGTAATTTATTCTTCCAAATTCAAGTCGACGACTATCACTCCTTTTGATGGAAAAATTCCCCCTGTCAGCATCTCAATCATTTTAGTGCTATGATGGGGCACTTGCAGAGGGATGATGCCCTTCTCGCTAAACTGTTCATCGGTGCCTTGAGAGGAGTTGCCTACGAATGGTTTTGTAGTCTACAAGACAACTCTGTGTCGACCTTTGACGGCCTCCACCATCTCTTCTTGTCTCGATTCTATGAGCCAGTTATGGATATGTCAATGTCCACATTGATGGATGCCACTCAAAAGGACAAGGAATCTGTCTGAGTTTACATAAAGTAGTTTCGGCAAGCCCTACTGAGACTGCAGCCAGGGGTTTTTAAAACAATCTTCTCGACACTTGTCGGAAAGGCTTGTACCTTATGATGAGACTGGACTGGCTCCTTTGGCCATACAGACTAGGCAGCATTCATCAATAATGCCGAAGATGCTGAGAGAAAGGCTAAGAATGCCCACTTATTGGGAATGAGCCTTTCGAATGAGAGGGACATGAGGCCTACGAGCACCAATAACAATAAGCGGGAGTCCAAAGAAAGCCAGTTATGACCGCGAGCCTCAATCGGGTACAACTCTTGTTCAAAAACCTGAAAGACCTCTGATCCAAAAGGGAACTATTCGTTCAAAGTCTAAGATGCCCTATAATTTCTCAACGTCCTACTCGAGGGCAAGAAATTTACACTCCCACCTCCTAGACGCCCCGAAGAAGTGATAGGGTAGATGATCCCAAATACTGCCATTACCACTGGTATGTCCATCACCCGACTAAGGACTGCTATATCCTCAAGAATCACCTACCGCGATTAGTCCGCAAATGTGCTATCGCTGGACTTTGAGAGAAGGTGGTCTCCACCAATATGGTGACCCTCCAGTTCGACAGGTTTCTGCCTTCAGAGGCGCAAGACGGAGTCATCCCAATTCTAAAATCAGCTATGAGGTTGTTAACCTTCCGGCCGTTAAGCCTCAGGGTTGGTGCCAGTTAAAATGCCTCGGGAGAAGTCATATGGGTACACCTTGACCATAGTAACAACCTAATCAGACCTGCCAAATGTCAGCCCGTTAAGACCAAAGGCAGAAAGGTCAGATCTTACAATACTATATCGGTCTCGTCTGACGAAGAAAAGGCCGAAGCAATCAGGACTGTTCTAAAATACTTACGTAATATGACCAGGCCCCTAGCAAAGAAATGACACCGGTCGTAACACCAACCGTTCTCGGTGCTTCAAGCTGGGCCCATCTCAACAGCAAATGGTGGACAAGCAGAAGCAAAATGAGGGGCGTATTGACAAATCCCTCAGAAAGGATACCACTGTATGGTTGGATTGCCCTACCATTTTGACATCCTGACATAATTGGCCAACACTCCGGCCAGACTGTCACTATTCGAGCTTCTCGTCTTTCCAAAAAACTCGAGAAGCTCTAACTGAGTATCACGACCCACTCCCATATTTTGGATGCGAGCTCGTGAGCAAGCCAGCTACGTATCGAGCGAACTCCAGCCCATCTCGAATACGTAAACGCTGTCTAAACTATGGTATCACGTGCCTAATCATGGCAAGACAACATATAACTCAATCCACAGTAATATAAAACATGAATAAACATTATGGGTCGTGGTCAGCAGCCCACTAGCATACATGTCCAATTAGAATCCAAGAATTAACATGAGTCTATAAAGCAAGCTAACAAGCAGAGTATATCATGACAAGGAATAAAACACGAATGGATAATAAGCGTAATATCAATATAACTAGATCCTGCAAGTGTATCACCAACGTCTACCATCCTGCTCTGCTAACTAACTCATGCAATTGCTAAACCTGAAAAGATCATCAGGTCCTCAGGGGATATCAAATATATAAAAACATGCCTATCTAACAGTTCTATCATGCATAAGAATATAAACAGGCTATAAACAAGAAATAGACGGAAATTGACAAGTGGCTACTGACAGTTGACTATGAACACAGATACGAGAAACAACTACGCATAAATGAACTACTGAAGAGAACTGGTGAACAAGAGATCAATAGATATCAAACCCTCGTCCCGAGTGTGACTCGATAGTTTGAACTAAACACTAACCCTCGTCCCGAATATGGACTCGCAGGTTAGTTCACGATAAAAATCCTCGCCCGAGTGTGGACTCGCAGCTGCAACAGATCAAGACTAATACCCTCGCCCAGAGTGTGGACTCGCAGTACGGTCAACCCTCGCCCCGATTGTGGACTCGCAGGTTGAGAAAACAAACAGGAATTGCCAGTTCAGTTACACGCGCTCACTCCACGACACGATACAACTCAGTCAAGGTACATGTAAGGACAACTCTCGTATAGTCTATAATGTCAAACACTGAACAACGACGGTATATAGACGAACAATAACTAATATACATGATAAAAGAAAATATACCAATCAAACCAATCCAACTGATGACATATAACTAATAGATAAAGAAATAAGCATGCAATAAATTGTAGAGGAAGGCAAGGTATACATGCCTGATTCTGCGATCTTAATATGAAACGACGCTTCCACATTCACGTCTCCGGAACCCGACGCTCCTAGATAATTAATTAGCTAGTTTAAGTCACTACTCATGAAACTTATGATACGACTTAATTAGTTAAAGTAATATTTTAAAATTATATTAACTATATTCAAATCTCCCGTGGAACCATTTAGATTCATAAAATCATACACAGGTTCCATGAGACATCGAAACATAGTTTTAGGGTTTCCAACTCTCAATTGGTCGGTTATGCCCCTACTTCAATAATATACTTATAAATCATATAAATTTCATAAAAATAATATTTAAACAAATTTTCTACAGATTGATATCTAAAATTTCAGAATTAATAATTCTAAAGAAATTTATGACTAGTTGATTACTAAGTCGGCTAGTCCACCCGAAACTCGTCCGGAACATAGTCAATTACTCAAGATTTCTAAAATAACCAAAATATTTTAAACAGAATTAAAATCTTGTTCTCAGAATAACATTATGGGTACAAGGGTTAAGTTATACTACAAGTTTGGGACATTCTAGTCACCGATTACCCAAAATTAGCTAGTTTTGACCTATAATATTTTGACCAAATTTGAGTTGATAAATTCGTGGAAAAATACTTAAAAATCGTAATTTATATATGAACACATAAAATTCAGTTTTGAAAATAACCACCAATAACTTATAGTTCCTTCACAACGGGGTTAATTTTGATCCTTCCGAAACATGAATATTACTATAAATCATAAAACTTTTATAAATGATTATACATAGAAAAAGCCATCAAAATATGATTTCTACAGATTTAATAACATATTTTCTACATAAATTTAGTAAGGTTTTGAGATAGAAAAATTAGGGTTTCTTACCAAAAGTCTTTCTAGAGAGGTTGTGAAGACTTCTCCTTGCCAACGCTCTAACCTTTCTTGCTATCTTTGCTTGCTAATCCTCTCTAGCTGGGTTTGAAAGGGTTGGCAATGGCTATAGATGGTTGGATGGAGAAGATGGAGTTTTTAGGGTTATTTTGAGTGGTTAGGTGGATGTATGGTGGAGGAGATGGGTTTTTGTGAAGGATAGAGAGATGTGCAATGGAGAAGATGATGTATGGAGGGCTATGGGGGAGGTGCTGCCAAATATGAGGGGGAAGTAAGGGAGTGGTCGGCCAAGAAGGACAAAAAAGATGAAATTAAGTTAGGGTTAGGGTTTGGATATGAGTTCATGTACATATATGGGCCTTTTGGGTTGCATGCATGAAAAGGAGTGGGAATCCTATTCCTAATGAGATGCTTGGCCGAATATCCAAGGGAGGGGCTGCTTTGGTCGGCCAAGAGTGCTCCCACTTGGTTGTGGTGGTGGTTTGGTGAGTTGGCTAATTGATTGGATTGAGGATTAAAAAGGTCTTTCCTAATATAGACTAATTAATCTATCTATATAAATACAATTCAAAATCTGAATTAAATACAAAATATATATTATTAATATTTATTAATGTCAAACATGTCTACTTAGGATTGGGTTAGACTTTGGGTCAAATATAAACTATTGCCAACTAGGATTACACTAGGATTACAAGTAGACACTTTCTATAAATAGAAACTTTCCAAAATTGAAAACATCAATATTAAAAATATATTTACAAAATATATCAACGTAAGTTATTTGAGAGTACTACATGTTTATTTAGATTTGGATTTGGTTCGGGTCATGTCGGGGCTAAATTGGTAAAACGGGTCTCCTAGAAAGTCAATAATCTAATAATTAAATAAATAAATCATCGGTGGGGGTTAAGTCGCAAATTGGCCTGGTTTTCCTAGTTAGAACACACCTATGACTCGGCTTTCATTATTATAGCTAAAATATTAGTCAAGGCACCGAACTACACTATCCGTGCTAAAATTCTTGGTCATCCTGTACTCTAAATTTAATCGTGACTAAAGGCATCTACCGTAATAATTAACTAATTAATTATTTATAACATTCAAAAATACTATTTAATTCAAATAAATAAATAAATAAAAATATTTTAAAATTTTCGGGAAGAGGAGTTACAAATCTACCCACCTTAAAAATAATTTCGTCCTAGAAATTCAAATTCATAACTATTCCTTAAATTTAAAAAAAAAACTTATACTTTTACCTTAGTCTCCTTAAATTTTAATTTATCAAAAATCGTTTATATCCTTCTCCTAGCCATTTTGTAACTACGAAACCTCGAGGACCTCTACCAACTTTGGTCACACTACTCCCTCAAAGGTATGTCACTAAAACTTTATAACCTTTCATCTAGTTGCTAGAATCATTACCCATAGATATCTAAGACATATTGCATCTATAATCCCCATATCTATCAAACAACCAAAAATTAAACAATCAAGCAATATTATACTATAACTTAAGAATTTCTGATAAATTTTAGACAACAAGATTGTTCGTCACCATGTAATAGGAATAGACGAAAATCAATGGTTCGGAAGGCAAGGAAGATAATCGAGAACAAATATGAAATTTCAAGGACATAGAGAAATTTCTAGGAGAATTTTCAAGGCAGTGTGGATTGAGATTTCTAAGGGTTTAGTCATATTCGCAGGCTCTTATCAGTATAGTTATGTAACCGATACGATATACTCTGACCTGCATGGGCCGCCAAAAAAACTTGTCACGACCCGCACCCACTTTTCGGACGCGAGCTCTGAGAAAGCCAGCTACGTATCGAGCGACTCCAGCCCATCTCGAATATGTAAACGCTGTCTAGACTATGGTATCACGTGCCTAATCATAGCAAGGCAACCTATAACTCAATCCACAATAATAATATAAAAAATGAATGAACACTATGGGTCGTAGCCTGCAACCCACTAGCATACATGTCCAATTAGACTCCAAGAATTAACATGAGTCTATAAAGTAAGCTAACAAACAGAGTATATCATGACAAGGAATGAAAACACGAATGGATAATAAGCGTAATATCAATATACCTGGATCCTGCAAGTGTATCAAAAACGTCTACCATCCTGCTCTGCTAACTAACTCCATGCAATCGCTAAACCTGAAGAGATCATCAGGTACTCAGGGGACATAGCAAGATACATAAAATATTGCCTATCAACAGTCTATCATGCATAAGAATAAACATGCTAAAATAGGAAATGAGACAGAAACTGACAAGTGGCTACTGACATGTACTATGAACACGGATACGGGAAACAACTACGCATAAATGAACTGCTGGAAGAGAACTGGTGAACAAGAGATCAAAGATATCAAACCCTCGTCCAGAGTGTAGACTCGAAAGTTTCGAACTAAACACTAACCCTCGCCCCGAATGTGGACTCGCAGGTTAGTTCATAACAAACACCCTCGTCTCGAGTGTGGGCACGCAGGTGCAAACAGATCAAGACAAACACCCTTGCCCGAGTGTGGACTCGAAGGTTGAGAAAACAAAAAAGGAATTAGTAGTTCAGTTACACGCACTCACTACACGACACGATAGGACTCAGTCAAGGTACATATAAGGACACCTCTCATATAGTCTATAATGTCAAACTCTGGACAACGACGGTATATAGACGGGACAATAACTAATATACATGATAAGAAGAAAAGCATACCAATCAAACCAATCGAACTAACTGATGACGTATAACTATTAGATCAAGAAATAAGCATGCAATAAATTATAGAGGGAGGCAAGGTATACTTGCCTGATTCTGCGCTCTTAATATGAAACGCCGCTCCCCGCATCCACACCTCCGAATCCGACGCTCCTAGATAATTAATTAGCTAGTTTAAGTCACTACTCATGAAACTTATGATACGACTTAATTAGTTAAAGTACTATTTTAAAATTATATTAACTATATTCAAATCTTCTGTGGAACCATTTAGATTCATAAAATCACACACGGGTTCTACGTTACATTGAAACACAATTTTAGGGTTTCCAACTCTCAATTGGTCGATTATGTCCCTACTTCAATAACATACTTAAAAAATCATATAAATTTCATAAAATTAATATTTGAACAAATTTTCTACAGATTTATCTCTGAAATTCCAGAATTAATATTTCTAAAGAAATTTATGACGAGTTGATTACTAAGTCAGCTAGTCTACCCGAAACTCGTCCGGAACATAGTCAATTACTCAAAATTGCTAAAATAACCAAAAAAATATTTTAAACAGAATTAAAATATCTTATTTCTCCAAATAACATCATGGGTACAAGGGTTAAGTTATACTACAAGTTTGGGACATTCTAGGTCAGCTAATTACCCAAAATTTGCTAGTTTTGACCTATAATTTTTTTGACCAGATTTGAGTTGATAAATTCAAGATCAAAAAATACTTTTGTAGGAACGAAATAGTAAAGCGTAATACTCTAGAGGGGGGTGAATAGAGTTGGCAGCAGAATAATGCTAAATAAAAATGTTAGCAGCACAATCACAGAATATTAATCACAACTGAAATAATATAAAGGCAAAGTTAAGAGAGCAAACACAAAGACCGCGATGTATACTGGTATCCCTCTGTTGAGGACTAATCCAGTTGGTAGAACTCTTGCTACCAGTTGAATCCACTATTGGAAAAATCGCAAGTTTTCTTACGAAGTTCTTGCAACTTCTACAACGCGAGCTTTGATACGAAGAACTCGTCCAACTTCAATGTGAAGAGGTATTCTTCAATCAAGCCTTCTGATTACAATCTCTCAGAAACTTCTAGACCGTACCGCACTGGCAAATTGACTAGAGGATTGTAACTGGATTGGGATCTGAAATTGAAAGCTCTAGAAAACTCTTTGGAAGACTGAAAGCTTTAGATAGAGAGAAGATTGAAAGTGAATGAGTGAGTTGAAATGATCGAAATCCTTCTCTATTCATAGGAGTTCCAAAGGCAGACTTCTGTCAGAATTCGGGCAGAACTCTTTGAGCAAATCTCGGTCAAATCCGCAACTGCAGGAGGACCAAGTTCTAGAGATTCAAAATCACAACGGCCACTAACCGAACTCTGGCCGAACTCTGGCCGAGTTCTGTCAGGGTTAGGTTAGGGTTTTAAAAATAAGTTTGGTAATTTTTGAAAACCTTTTGAAAACTTTTTTGAAAATATTTTGATAGGTCATTTTTAAAAACATTTTGAACTATTTTGGGGATAACCTATTTGCCAGTACGACTCGGTGTACAACATATTCCTAGACACAAATAAAATGAAAATTACATTGCATAGGAAATACAGACTCGAGTAGGCAAACAGATCTTCAGTCTTGAACGGAGTGGATAGCCAATCTTGCTTATGTCCAAGAAACCGAGATGTCCCAACTAGCTTTGTATATCCAGACAGAGTTTGATCAGTTATTAAAATCAGGTTGACCATATGACCAATGGGCCAACAATCTCCCCCATTTTGATAATTGACAAACTATGAATGATATAACATTAAGCTTGTTCAAAAATAATCAAAACGTGAAATTGTTCATGTCCTGTATTTAACTCAACAAAAATGTTAGATCTTTAATTTTCTCCCCCTTTGTCACTTAGCAAAATAATTGCACAAGAGAAGGCTCCCCCGCAATTAATGCATAAGGAACAAATAGTGAGAAAATATAATAAATAAAGAGTAGATATACATCATCACAGACATGTAAAGTCTCTAAAGAATATTATCACAGGCATGCTATTGTTTCAAAAACATAAAAGAAATCTCAGGCATGCTATTTCACAGGCAGTTTGTAATGAAGAAGCAGTATAAAGAGATAGTGCTAAAATAAAGTGCTGAAAAAAAACTGAAATATCATAAAAGAAACACCATAAGCATGTCTATGAAAAAGTACTGAAAGCATACTACAAAGTGCTGATAAATATCAAAAGTACTGATAAAAGAAATAATGATAAAAACTTGGAATGTTGGAGCATTTCCAAGTATACAATAGAATGTCACTAAAAAATCAAATCACATCTCCTCATCACTATCCTCGTCATCATCATCATCAGCAGCTCGGCCAGCATGACCGGAAGGACCAGCACCAGAAGTACCAGCGCCAGAAGGATGAGTAGGGGCGCTAGCATAGAACTCACCAACGTAGTCACGAGGTGCACGATACCATTCATAGGCGTTACCTGGCTCGAAGTAGGCATGGACAGCCTCATCCTCACAGCGGTAACCCAAAAAAGCTAGATCTCGAGGAATGGAGGCGGCAGAGTGACCAGTCTGGGCAAAATACAGATCGGCCAAGGAGTTTGCCATCGCCTGGTAACGGGTGACGTCGTGGAACTCACGCTCACGAGCCATGTCCGTCAATGAGACGTGCAAAGCAGATAAGTGCTGATGTATGCCCTCAAATGTCATGGCATACTGATGAGATGGTGGAGGAGGTGCAGTAGGAGGAGCAGAAGGTGGAGCTGAAGCAGTCCGACTGCGACGAGATAGCTGAAGAAACTTGGGCTCAGAGTCCTGAGTACAAGTTGATAGATCGATCTCAAATCGCTGAAAGATACGAGGGAGAATCATCGCATAAGAGAGATTTCGATCTCTAGCACAACATCGTCCCATCATCTAAATGATAGTCTTAGGGGTGGAAAAAGGAATCCCCTTAAGAATATGGTACATGGCGGACAGTTCAAGTGAGGTCACATCATCTTTGGAAGTAGATTTAGGAAGGATAGTAGAGTAAATGATGCGGTACAATTCGTAGTTTGAACAAGTTCAGGTTGTTAGCCTTGAACTTTCCAAAGCGTACTCTGTCAGGAGCACAGAGTTCCGCTTTGAAACTAGTGAGTGTCGTGCCTTCGGAAAACTCGAATTTTGGGATGTCTACTAGCGGTTCACCTTCATTGGGAATACCAAGAATCTCCGCTAGGAGGGCATCATCGAACTCGATGTCGATGCCTCCAACACGTGTGCTCACAACAAAAGTGTTAACTACGAGATTGCAATAGAATAAACGAATGGCATTAGTAGCTATCGGGAAGCACAGTTTAACAAATAGGTGTAACCCTAATGCCTTAAAGAAGTGACGATGATCGGAAAATACCGTCCATTTGATCGGAGCGCCGCCACATATGGATCGGGTGGAAAAATCACCGTACCATAATCGGGCTTGGTCGAGGGTTTGGAAGAAAAACCCATCGAAAGCACCGTCGCTCGTTTGGATCGACAAAAAGAGTGAATCCGTGTGTGGATTCGAAGACGGCCCTTCCTCACTAGGAGTGGTCTTCTTCTTCCTCTTGAATGGATTAAATTTAGGTGCCATTGAAATAAAAAGCACAAAATGAAAGGTGGAGAAAGAGGGAGTTATACCTCACGAAATTAGGATATGTTGTAGAGAATGTCGATCTCCGCACGATTCCAAATTTTGGAGAGATTTCACCAAGTAGATTGGAAGGAAAAGATTGGTGAAAAGCTAGGGTTTGAAGGCTCGGGTCGACTGCTGCTGCTGTTTGAATTGATTTGTAAGCAATGAAAGAGAAGAAGCTCTCGGGTTCTGGATATATACACAGATACCCTCAACCGAACTCGGGCCGAATTCGATCAGAGCTCTGGCCGAATTCACCTAGGGTTCTTCAAAGTTGATTTTTGCCACTTCTTTTTCATTGTCTCATTTCAAATATTTAATTCAAAGATTAGTTATTTTAGCCTTCAAATAACATAATTAATAATATTTTATGAATTACATGTCTTTACACAACGACTGTCTTAGATTAGTTGTAGGAGTACTGTCCCAGCTGGCGGAGGTTCACCGGGGAACTCTTAAATACCGCTTCGCTTCAACCGTAGTTGTGGTGACAGACAGACTCTTTATTGGCTTGTCTCTAACACAGATTTTGCGTATTAAGATATAAACATAAAACATAATCAATTAATATTATTGACGTCCAAAATTCCTAATTCTCGACGTAAATAATTGAAACGATCTTCCGCTAGAGGTTTAGTGAAGATGTCAGCTAATTAATTTTCAGTACTATGTACTCAAGGTTTATATCTCCATTTTGATGATGATCTCTAAGAAAATGATGTCTAATCTCGATATGTTTAGTACGAGAGTGACATACTGGATTCTTAGTCAAATTAATAGTGCTCGTGTCATCACAGAAAATGGGAATATGTGTGTAAAATAAATCATAGTCTTCTAGGGTTTGTTTCATCCACAAAATCTGAGCGCAACAACGTCCTGCGGCGATGTACTCAGCCTCTGTTGTTGATAGGGCTACAGAATTTTGCTTTTTACTAAACCAAGAGACTAAAGCTTTGCCTAAGAAATGACATGTGCCACTTGTACTTTTTCTATCAACTTTGCATCCAGCAAAATCTGCATCCGAATAACCAATAAGGTCAAAGGACTTAGTTTTGGGATACCACAAGCCAACAGAAGAAGTGCCTTTAAGGTATCGGAAGATACGCTTAACTGCGGACAGATGTGATTCCTTTGGGTTAGCTTGAAAACGTGCACACATGCAAACACTAAACATTATATCTGGATGACTAGCAGTTAAATAAAGTAAACTACCAATCATACCTCGATACTTACGTGTGTCGACTGGCTTGCCTTGTTCATCTGAATCAAGCTTTGTTAAAGTTGCCATCGGAGTGCCAATAGGTTTGACATTGTCCAGATCGAACTTCTTTAGCAAGTTTTTTGTGTACTTGGCTTGATTTATGAATGTCCCATTATCAGTTTATTTGATTTGCAATCCGAGAAAGAATTTCAGCTCTCCCATCATGCTCATTTCAAACTCATTCTGCATACACTTAGAAAATTCTTGACAAAGAGATTCATCAGTGGATCCAAATATGATATCATCAACATAGATTTGAATTAAAAGCAGCTTGCCATTAAAAGATTTAATAAAAAGTGTAGTGTCAACCTTTCCTTTTGAAAAGCCGTTGTCAAGTAGAAAAGAGCTTAGACGATCATACCAAGCATGAGGGGCTTGTTTTAAACCGTATAGAGCTTTCTTCAACTTGAAAACATGGTCAGGATTTTTCAAATCCGTGAAACCCGGAGGTTGTGCTACAAAAACTTCTTCTTTTATAAAGCCATTTAGAAAAGCACTCTTGACATCCATTTGAAAAAGTTTGAAATCATGAAAATATGCAAATGCACATAACATGCGAATGGATTCTAATCTCGCAACTGGGGCATAAGTCTCATCGTAGTCGATTCCCTCTTCCTGATTGTATCCTTGAGCTACGAGTCGAGCCTTATTACGAGTCACTAAACCATTCTCATTCAGTTTGTTTCGGAATACCCAACGGGTGCCAATGACCGGATGATCAACAGGCCGGGGAACAAGTTCCCAAACTTGATTCCGTTCAAATTAGTTTAATTCCTCTTGCATAGCATCTATCCAAAAACTATCTCTACATGCTTCATCAATAGTTTTGGATTCTAGCTGTGAAATAAATGCAACACTAGAAACAATATCTCTACAGGATGTACGAGTACTTACTCCCTTGGTAATATCACCAATTACCAAATCCTTTGGATGATTAGCTGTAAATTTCAACATTTTTGCTTCATTCTGAAGGTAGCTGGTTCCTGGATCTTCTCTAGGAGGTTCAGCTAGTGCAGAGCTTGGTTGAGAATCAGCTGGAGTTGAGCTTGGTACAGATGTATCTTCGTCATTGTCATCAATCGTCATTTGATTTAATTCATCAAAGGTGACATTGATTGACTCTTCGATAATCATGGTACGTTTGTTGAAGACTCTGTATCCTTTGCTCTTGGCCGCATAACCTAAAAATATACCTTCATCGGCCTTTTCATCAAATTTTCCCAAATTGTCTTTTGTGTTAAGAATAAAACATTTACAACCAAAAATTCTAAAGTATGAAACTAAAGGAATTCTATCAAACCATAACTCAAATGGAGTCTTCTTCAATTTGGGTCGAATTAGAACTCTATTAAGAACAAAGCAAGCTGTGTTGATAGCTTCAGCCCAGAAATATTTGGGTAGACTAAACTGATTTAACATTACTCTGACCATTTTGGTTAGAGTTCTGTTCTTATGTTCCACAACTCTATTTTGTTGTGGAGTCCAAGGGCAGGAGAACTCATGAATAAAACCGTGTGTCACAAAATTGCTCAAAATCAGCATTCTCGAATTCGCCACCATGATCACTTCCAATGCGAGTAATTATGTAACCTTTTTCATTCTGAACTTTCTTACAAAAGGCGACAAATTCGGATAATGCATCATTCTTGCGTGTCAAGAAATATACCCACGTGTATCTAGAGAAATCATCTACAATTACGAAAGCATAAAGTTTACCTCCGAGGCTAGCAACTCTGCTAGGACCAAATAAGTCCATATGAAGCAATTGTAGAGGTCTATTAGTACATACTGCGTTTACTGACTTGAAAGTGGATCTCGTAGCCTTGTTCCTTTCACATTGACTGCATACCGAATCCTTCTTGAATGTAATGTCCGGTAAACCGCGTACTAGCTTCTTTGTGGATAATCTTGATATTGTATCCATATTAGCGTGATCGAGTCTCATATGCCACAGATGACTCTCATCACTCTTGGCCATTAAGCATCTACCTCAAATGTTAGTTTCTTCTAACAAATAGAAAACATATATATTGTCTTCCCTGATACCTTCAAAGATAGTACTACCAGTTGAGCTATCAACTATAGTACATTTGTCTTTGCCAAAGTTGATGCCATAACCATGATCAGCTAGATGACTTATGCTGAGTAGGTTATGTTTCAACTCGGTAACCATACAGACATCCTTAATTACAGGATAGGGAGACTTACCAACATCACCGATACCAATAATATACCCTTTCAAATTATTACCGAAGGAGACATAGCCTTCCTTCTTTTTCTTCGATAGTGTTGCAAATAGGGTAGCGTTACCGGTCATATGCCGTGAGCAACCGCTGTCGAGGATCCATTTGCTTCTAGCATGTGAAGGGTGTTCCACCTACAAAACAGTTTGCAGATGAAACCTTTGGTACCCATTTCTTGTAGGGTCCTGAATTGTTAGCTTTAGGTATCCAAGCATAAACATTTAGATCTACAAGCTTTCTCATTCTACATGCAGATGATATATGACCAATGAGGCCACAATAATGACATTGTGCATGTCGAGTGTTGAAAGCTGAGTGGTGTGAATGGTTGGTAGGTTTGGGTTTTCTAGTATAGAAGAAAGCATACCTATAATCTTGTTTGGGCTTGACCTTTTGGGGTAAAGGTTTGATAGGGTTAGGTCTGACAGTGTTTGGCTTGGGAATGTTCCGATTTCTCGGTAAGTGACACGTGTTAGGGTAGGAAGCAGCAGGCTCAGGCTGTTTTCCTAACCTAATTTTCAATCTTTTGGAAGTGTCATACAACTTAATATAATCAGAAGTAAGTGATTCCAATCTGATTTGTGCATATTGAAGACTTTTCTTCTCTATAGAAAGTTCTTCCTTGAGTTGGTCAATAATTTTGTCTTTCTCTTCAGATGACTTGGTAGTCTCGTGTAATAAGAGCTTTATTGAAGAAAGCTTACCAGACTCACTAACATTATTTCTAACCTCAGCTAGTAGGTCGGTAAGTCTTCCTATTTCACCTTTGTACTCTTTGAGTACCTTCTTAGAGGTCTGATACTTACTACGCAGTTTCCTGTAATCAGTCATCAGGTTACTGAAGGCATCTCCTAATTGCTCAAAGGTGAAGTCATCATAAGTTTCTACAGGTTCAGTAGGTACCTTATCGGTTGCCATGAAGCATACATTTGCAGCATCCTCTGAGTGTTCGTCTTCTGAGTCGCTGGCTTCACTCTCATGCCATATGCTGGTGTTGGCATATTTCCGAGATGTTGATCTTTTCAGGTTCCCTTTTTCATACCTGTTGTTCTTCTTGCTCGATGATGAGTTTGTGGGACAGTCCTTCTTTATGTGTCCCTTCTTCTTGCAGCCATAACAGACAGCATCTTCTTGGTACCATTTGTTGCTGTTGTTCTCTTTGACTCTCTTCTCATGTCTCATGAATCTTTTGAACTTCCTTGCTAGGAGAGCTTGATCTTCAGTGTCAGATCCACTGCTGTCTGAGTCATCTTCAGCAGCTTTTCTGTGCTGAGCCTTGAGGGCGATAGTCTTCTCTTTTGGTACAGGCTCTTCAAAATCTTGTAGCTCCAGTTCATGAGTGAGTAGCTTACCTATGAGTACTTCGAGGGACATAGTTGTAAGGTTGTTTCCTTTAATGATTGCAGTAGCCTTTGGAATCCAGTTCTTAGTGAGAGCTCGCAGGAGTTTGCGAATCTTTTCATGGTTACTGTAATCTTTGCCTAGTGAGGACAAAGGATTTACAATATCCAAGAATCTCTCGAACATTTGTGTGACTGTTTCGTTGGGCTTCATTTTGAACACCTCGTACTCTTGAGTAAGTCTGCTGACTTTAGATTCCTTGACTTGAGTCGTGCCTTCATGTGTGACTTCGAGTAGCTTCCATACTTCATTGGCCGTTGTGCAGATAGACACCCTGTTAAATTCAGTTCTGTCTAAAGCACAAAAGAGAACATTAATGGCATGTGCGTCAAGATTGGCCCTTTTCTTTTCTTCCTCTGTATATCTGCTATGGGGTTTTTCAACTAAAACTCCATCAACATTTATACGAGGTGGCTTTTGATAGCCATCAAGAACAATGGACCATAAATCAAAATCAAGAGATTTCAAGAAGAAACTCATCCGTGTTTTCCAATATGTATAATTTGTACCATCAAACAGTGGGGGTTTGTTTGTGGCCTGGCCTTCACTTGTGAATTTCACAGTTGCCATGTGTTGTGCTGTGATCTATATAACAGTTAATTAAAAAGAATAAATAATTGCACTGTTACCTTTGCTTTACCTGTAACACCCGCTCTGATACCAATTGTAGGAACGAAATAGTAAAGCGTAATACTCTAGAGGGGAGGTGAATAGAGTTGACAGCGGAATAATGCTAAATAAAAATATTAGCAGCACAATCACAGAATATTAATCACAACTGAAATAATGTAAAGGCAAAGTTAAGAGAGCAAACGCAAAGACAGCGATGTATACTGGTATCCCTCTGTTGAGGACTAATCCAGTCGGTAGAACTCTTGCTACCAGTTGAATCCACTATTGGAAAAACTGCAAGTTTTCTTACGAAGTCCTTGCAACTTCTACAACGCGAGCTTTGATACGAAGAACTCGTCCAACATCAAATGTGAAGAGGTATTCTTCAATCAAGCCTTCTGATTACAATCTCTCAGAAACTTCTAGACCGTACCACACTGGCAAATTGACTAGAGGATTGTAACTGGCTTGGGATCTGAAATTAAAAGCTCTAGAAAACTCTTTGGAAGACTGAAAGCTTTAGATAGAGAGAAGATTGAAAGTGAATGAGTGAGTTGAAATGATCGAAATCCTTCTCTATTTATAGGAGTTGCAAAGGCAGACTTCTGTCAGAATTCGGGCAGAATTCGGGCACAACTCTTTGAGCAAATCTCGGTCAAATCTGCAACTGCAGGAGGACCAAGTTCTAGAGATTCAAAATCACAACGGCCACTAACCGAACTCTGGCCGAACTCTGGCCGAGTTCTGTCAGGGTTAGGTTAGGGTTTTAAAAATAGGTTTTGGTGATTTTTGAAAACCTTTTTGAAAACTTTTTTGAAAATATTTTGATAGGTCATTTTTAAAAACTTTTTAAACTATTTTGGGGATAGCCTATTTGCCTGTACGACTCGGTGTACAACATATTCCTAGACACAAATAAAATGAAAATTACATTGCATAGGAAATACAGACTCGAGTAGGCAAACAGATCATCAGTCTTGAACGGAGTGGATAGCCAATCTTACTTATGTCCAAGAAACCGAAATGTCCCAACTAGCTTTGTATATCCAGACAGAGTTTGATCAGTTATTAAAATCAGGTTGACCATATGACCAATGGGCCAACAACTTTATACTAGTTTATATATATGAACACACATAAAATTTATTTTTGAAAATAACCACCAATAACTTATAGTTCCTTCACAACGGGGTTAATTTTGATCCTACCGAAACATGAATATTACGACTATAAATCATAAAACTTTTATAAATGATTATACATAGAAAAAGCCATCAAATTATGATTTCTACAAATTTCATAACATATTTTCTACAAAAATTTAGTAAGGTTTTGAGATAGTAAAATTAGGGTTTCTTACCAAAAGTCTTTGCTAGAGAGGTTG
Source organism: Iris pallida (assembly GCA_029216955.1). Classification (NCBI taxonomy): domain Eukaryota; kingdom Viridiplantae; phylum Streptophyta; class Magnoliopsida; order Asparagales; family Iridaceae; genus Iris; species Iris pallida. The sequence goes on along the minus strand of JANAVB010011637.1, from coordinate 152,271 downwards.
TGAAGACTTCTCCTTGCCAAAGCTCCAACCTTTCTTGCTATCTTTGCTTGATAATCCTCTTTTGGCGAGTTTGAAGGGTTGGCAATGGCTATATATGGTTGTATGGAGAAGATGGAGTTTTTAGGGTTATTTTGAGTGGTTGGGTGGATGTATGGTGGAGAAGATGAGTTTTTGTGAAGGATGGAGAGATGTGCAATGGTGAAGATGATGTATGGAGGGATATAGGGGAGAGGTGCTACCAAATATGAGGTGGAAGTAAGGGAGTGGTCGGCCAAGAAGGAAAATAGAAGAAGAAATTAAGTTAGGGTTAGGGTTTGGGTATGAGTTGATGTACATATATGGGCCTTTTGGGTTGCATGCATGAAAATGAGTGGAAATCCTATTCCTAATGAGATTCTTGGCCGGATATCCAAGGGAGGGGCTGCTTTTGTCGGCCAAGAGTGCTCCTACTTGGTTGGGGTGGTGGTTTGGTGAGTTGGTTAATTGATTGGATTGAGGATTAAAAAGATCTTTCCTAATATAGACAATTAAATCTATCTATATAAATACAATCCAAAATCTGAATTAAATATAAAATATATGTATTTATTAATGTCCAACATGACTAGTTAGGATTGGGTTGGACTTTGGATCAAATATAAACTAATGCCAACTAGGATTACACGTAGACACTTTCTATAAATAGAAACTTTCCAAAATTGAAAACATATCAATATTAATAAAATATATATACAAAATATATATCAACATAAAGGTATTTGAGAGTACTACATGTTTATTTAGATTTGGATTTTGTTCGGGTCAAGTCGGGGCTAAATTGGTACAACCGAGTCTCCTAGAAAGTCAATAATCTAATAATTAAATAAATAAATCATTGGTGGGAGTTAAGTCGCAACTTGGCCTTGTTTTCCTAGTTAGAGCACACTTATGACTCGGCCTTCCCTACCATGGCTAAAACACTAGTCAAGGCACCCAACTACACTATCCGTGCCAAAATTCTTGGTCATCTTGTACTCCAAATTTAATCGTGACTAAAGGCATCTACCGTAATAGTTAACTAATTAATTATTTATAACATTCAAAAATCACCATTTAAATCAAATAAATAAATAAAAATATTTCAAAATTTCCTGGAAGAGGAGTTACACTGAGGCATTACAAAACGCTGAGTCCTATTTATGACAAATATGGTAGCCAGACGAAGATCCTGCTACATGTCCCAAGTGCCACTGTGTGATAGAAGCGATGGCCAATATCACATTCTTACAACAGGACATGCTGTTATAGAATAATAGGCATGCCCGATCCATGTACTATACAGGGCATGTTGGCACTATCAAGGTCGACCGTATGCATATCGACCCTGGTTCATCCATGAACGTTATCCCTCATCGTCTGCTGCATACGTTGGGGACCCTGATGCATTGGCTTTCCACAACCGATACTACGATCAGTAGTTTTAATAACGACAAAAGTTGCCCAGAAGAAAATATCTGCTTAAAAATTTAGAATGACGACCTGAAGACTGAAGCAACTTGTTATGCCATTGACACGGATGTCTGCTATAATATCCTATTAGGGCAACCCTGGATTCATGAGCACATGATCGTGCCATATACCCTTCACCAATGCTTCGGCAACGGAGTAGTAAAAATTGATTCGCGGACATTGACCCCTTTAAAGGGGTTGAAGTTTACTACATCGAATCTCGGCTGGTCATGACCCGCACCCTGTGTAGGGGCAGGAGTACGTAACAGCGCCCAGCCTACGTCACAGTGTCGGCGATAGAACGCTGTCCTAGGTTACTATCTAATCAACAACTCACGCAATTATATAATGTACTTGTCAAATCTCAACTCCGAACGGAGGACAAGTATAGATATAATGAAATCTCAATCACAGTCTAAGAACGATAAGATGACACAGAAATTTATAACTAAAGACTAAGCAACAACAATTATAAACTACTAAATAATAATATCTCAAACAAACTCAAATACAAACTCATATCTCAAGTTATTACAATTCAAGTTCTAAAACATAAAAACTAAACCAAGTCTACTAGCTATTCTCCCGATCACTCCTGAGTGTCGGGGTCAAAGGTAGCTATCCCTCGTCAGGTCCAAATGAGTAGGGCAAGTATCCTCAGGGCAATCATCTGTAAAATTTCAACAGGTTCAGTCAGGACAGGAACGAGCACAATCTCATCTAGAAAACCCAAGTAAATGACAGAGAACTATAAAACAGTTATAGACAGTTGTATTGATGAACATGGCAGTTTATATTCAGGAGATGGTATAGAGAGACAGATAAGGTACAAGGAAAGTAAGTACTAAACAAGAGAAGAAATCATGGCAATAAAGACTGTAAAATAAAATCTAGCTGAACAAGAGTAACATGATGAGTCCAGACGGTACAATATAAGTCGAGTGTAATCCCAATGTGAGTCTAATACAAGAAGAGTCGAATGTGATTCTAATCATTGTTCTAATAAGGTGATTCGAATAAGGTGATACGAATAAGGTGATTCGAATAGTGATTCATATGATGATCTAACAATGATTCAAATAAATTCTCCAAGTGTGTTTTAAAATACTGAGATCGACATGTAAACGGCTATGGGTAAATCCGGCACATCACGCACTGATCAGGTGAGAGATGGCTATCGTTCGAATATCATTCACAGGGGGTGGTTCGAATAGTGGGAATATTCACATGTCTAATCAGTATTTTCTCGCCCAGTCTAATACAAGATGAATCCATAATCCAACACATAAGACGAATACAAGTCCAACCAGCACATGAAGATACGAATAGGTGGTTCGAATAGTGATTCGTATGGTGATTCGAATAATAGAGGTAAGACGAGTAAGTATGTGTGTCGTATACATGGATTCAGTAATAACAATACGTGTATGTAACAGAGAATCGCATACAACTAACTAGAACTGAAGTACAGTAATTGATAAGTAAATGAGAGAACTATCAGAGAATGTACTCGCATGTTAATCTGAAAAGAGTAATGTAATATCAGATGTCTGCACCGGAGTCACAATGTCCTAAATAGAGCAATATGGGTTATAATGTGTTTAAAATAAGATAGATGAAGTTTACGATGCAATCTACATGATTCTAAGTCAAATCTAGGTCAAAGTCAACTCTAAGTCAAACCTGGTCAACTGTCTAGGTCAAACTGGTTCAAAGGTTGACTTACAGTTGACTTTTGGTCAACTGGTCAACTCCTAATCCACTAAGTGAAGTCTTGGTCAACTAAGAGTCAAACTATAGTCTACAAGTCTAAATAGGCCTAGTGTGTCTATTTCTAGGTCAATTCCACTCATAGTCAACTCTGGGTCAACCTTCTAGTCCAACTTGACTAAACTTGGGTCAAACTTGGTCCATCTAGTCTATCTAGGTATCCCTACATAATCAAGACATCTACCTATATCTATCATATAATATATGCTTATCTCAAAACATATATAATAGGCTATATATATCACTATAAAATACATGAGGGTAAACCTTCAATCTAACCAACTCATAATATAACTAAAACTCACCTTCACACTAACTCAACCTATGCAATATCACCATACACTCATCATTCATGCTCACACTCTAACATCCTACTCTTATTCACTCATAACTCACACTCTAACATAAAATACACCACCAATCTATTAGTCTAACTCTCATCTCACTATTTTCCTTCAAACTGCTGCAACCACTGCTCTCCTCTTATGCTTGCTGCTACTGCAACATGCTCTACTACTGCTGCTACTATTTCATGTAGCAAGGCTTGCAGCTGCACTTGATGCTAAGGCAAGGCAAGCAAGCCAATGCTTGCTGCACCTGCTCTACTCTAATCCTTTCCTCAACCCCTTAACATATATACCAATTCCCTCGACTAAGCCAATACCCAAAACTCAAAACCTAATCAAACCACTCTCCCAACTGATCTCTAAACCCATCTCAATCTCAATAAACTCCAACTAACATACCCTTACTCCTATCTGTTAGGGACCATAGGGAGAAGACATTATGCATAAGAGGTTTGTTCATATATATGCATATTAGATATCCCATAAATCAGATTTTATCTGACTTAAGTATCAGATGACTGATACACTCAAAAACCCAATCAATTCAAACCCTTTCCTAATGAACCCAGATCAAAAACAAAACATGAAACCTTATCTTAGGAACAAACTAACCTAGGTAGTATAACTGAAAACTCACCAACACAAACCTAACTAAATCACAGGTATCCCCTTCTCACAACTGATACATGGTTATGGCTTATACATAATTGGATAAGGTTGAACAAATCAAGGACTGAATAAGTGAAGGTACATGGAGGTCTGAATCACTGATAATAAAGTCTCAACTGAACCAACATCAACCTCACCAATCTAACCCAAAACCCAATCTCAGTTTGAACAACATTCTCAGGTTTCACAACACAGGTAATCTCAATTTTACAGTGAATCTTCACATATTATCTCAGTTTTCAGTATCAAAAATCAACCCTAAACTCGAAAACTGGAAAAACTCCAAAACAGTTCAAAACTATTACTCAGCATGAACATATAAGTTAATACTCAAACTCAGATTTAAATCAAACCCATTCTTAAACATCCCAAAACTGTGAACGCGACAGTTCCATGAAATTCGAATTCAAACATCAAATTTCGAAACACAACCATTCAATTTAGAATCACAACTAGGTGAACATAGTGTACAATCCTAGGGACATGTTAGGCATGTCCACGTGTCCATTCGTATACAGAAATTAGGACATGAAGTGTCCAAACAGAGAGTCAAACCAGTGTCAGAGACAGTGTAGTGCACTGTCTCGTATACGTGTGCAGAACTCGATAGGACACGACGTGTCCTACCCTAGGTCTCGTGGTCGAGTCCAGAGCTCGGTAAAGTCTAGGGGTTCGTGTCTAATACCCTGAATTGGGCCAAAGTGTCGCCGTGTCCGAGAATCAAACCCGTGTCAGTGGGCTTTTGCACGCGCGCGTGTGTGTGTGCACGACCCGTGCAGTCGAGATATCTCCCAAAATACTTGATAATATTACCTGAAATTTTGTGTGCTTAATGACAGTGATTGCCCGCACCCACACACAAATTTTCGTATGTCTAGGTGCTGTGTCGTGTCCGCTAGGACCCCCGAGCAGCAGGACACTGCACGACAGTGTCGTGCTGAGTCCTCGTGTCCAATAACGGTATCCAAAACACCCTAAATTCAACTCAGTCGACTACAAATCAATTCCCCACCTATTAGGCTACCCAAATCTGAAATTTGTTTTGAAATTGGTTAAAATTCAATCCATTAAGACATTTAATCAAACACCTATACAACACTATGACACGTGTCCGAAACGGACACCAAACGAACACAAAATTGACCCAAACTTCAGGGACAGCTAGGGGACTCCTAGATCTAGCCCTAAATGCAAAGAAAACAAAATATTAATGCAATTTAAAGGGTTTTACCTATATGTGCAAATAGCAAGAAAAAGCCCCAAAATGAAGTGTTCCTCCTTGCTAGCTCGGATCCCCAAATTGCTCAAAATATGGGATTACTCTCCACCAACAATAAATAAACAATGATTAGGTCCTAATGTAAAAGACTAGAGTTAAAAAGGAGTTGTAATGAAAAAGTTATGGATTGGGGAAGATGGCTCTTTACCTCTTTCTTCAAAACATGGAAAATTAATAAAAGAGGCAAGAACAAATGGAAGAGGCATTAAATAGGGGTAGAAAACCCTAGGTTGGCTGCCATGGTTGGGCTTGTTGGGGTTTGGGCTTAAGTCATGGGCCTAATTGCACTAGTCATGGAATTAAAATCATGTCATGAAATTAATGCACCTATTCTATTCCTCCTATTTGAAAACTAGATTCTAATGGCTAGGATGAGGTTAACTTAAGTTAGACTAGGATCACACCATTGTCTACCAAGTAACCATAACTAGGGTTAGCTTCTAGGTTAGTCTCTTAAGTCACAGCTAGTCAAAAGTCAAAATTAACAATCACCAATGCAATAAATCATGAAATAATTCAAAGAGGCCAAATGACCAAAATTCTCTCATGTTCAAAAGTAAAAATAAATTATCCTAATGACATGGTTAGGCTCTAGGTCAGACAGTCTCTCAGGTTGCACTAGCAAGGCATCAAAATCACAAGCCATGACTTAAAACAGTTTTAAATTGATTAAAAATTACCAAAAATTATAATGTGATTTAAATGCAATAAATAATAATTATAAATACAAAATTTCAAAAATACCCTCATTTCAGAAACTGGGTGTTACAATCCTACCCCCCTTAGAAAAAATTTCGTCCTCAAAATTTAAGTCGGTCGTACTCCTTCTAGGTCAACCACCCACAATCAAAGTCTCTAAGCAATTTCTAACTCATACAATTTAAAGAATAATATATAGAGTCATGGTCGACCATAGCAGTTGAAGGTCTCATCTAGATGGACCAGTCATATTAGATCAAAACAGTCCCATGGTATCAACATACAAGCAATATAGGGTGTTCTGCTGGAAATATAAAGAAGCAACAAATCATTAAGGTGTAGGACAGTCTACCATCCTATATAAAATTGGTAAGGACAACTAGGAATTAATTATAAAGGGTTACCATTCCAAAGATGTTCAAAATCGAAAGTTTAAGGCACGAGTGTCAATAGCATTGAAGTCCAATAACATAATATATATAAAAAAAGATTTAGTCCCGGCACGATCTAAGTTGATCAATTTCAGGATAAATCGAAGTTTGGGCAAGATGGAGAATGAGGCCATTGATGTCTGAGCACGAATATCCAAGATTTGATATCCATGTCATAATTGAATTAATTCAATTGAATAAGACCCCAAACACTGGATGATAAAGAAGATGACCCGGTCGACTGGTCACGATCAAAGAATTAGAATTTAAAGGATGATGCAAGGATATAGAAATAAGTCAATTTCCTCCTTTGGATAGGAAAACTAAACGTGATACCTTGGGTTGATCTATCAAGTACAGTGCCTTTTCTTTCTCAAATATGTGAAAGGCAAAACAATAAGGAGTTCAAAGACGATGCTATTATGTACAATACATGGTTCATCGGCGATGGAAATAATTCAAAAGAGAATTACTAAAGCTGTCGTAGATGAGACTCTAGGGCAAATTTAACTATGTCTTCCTCCATATAGAATAATATATGAAAAGCGAACCAAAGTGCAATAGGTTGATCAGACCATCATGCACCGGTTCTGATTAGACAATATGTTAGTGGGTGCCAGCCCCCAATAAAATATGTCATGATCAAGCTCGAAAAGATAAGCTTGCAAAACTTGTGCTAAATTAGCAACATAAGATAGACAAAATATAAGTAAGGATAATGATGAAGGAAGTTAATAGTCTAAGATCCTTTAAACATCAAGGAGTGAGGGTGAATCAAAATAAGAAAAATGGATTTTTAATTCGAAGTTCATAATGAGATTCTCAAGGGTCGTCCAGGAATCTCTCAAGTAGTCCTAACTGTGATTGAGTAACCTCTCTGCTAAAGCCTATTCCTTAGTTTCTATTGCAGGCTGTAGTGATACTCTAGTTCGAATACCACTACATAAACTCGACCTGCATGGGCCACCACTAAAAACGTGTCACGATCCGCACCCTGTGTAGGGGCACAAGTACGTAACTGCGCCCAACCTACGCCGCAGTGTCGGTGGTAGAACGCTGTCCTAGGTTACTATCTAATCAACAACTCATGCAATTATATAATGTACTTGTCAAATCTCAACTCCGAACGGAAGACAAGTATAGATATAATGAAATCTCAATCACAGTCTAAGAACGATAAGATAACACAGAAATTTATAACTAAAGACTAAGCAACAATAATTATAAACTACTAAATAATAATATCTCAAACAAACTCAAATACAAACTCATATCTCAAGTTATTACAATTCAAGTTCTAAAACATAAAAACTAAACCAAGTCTACTAGCTAGTCTCCCGATCACTCCTGAGTGTCGGGGTCAAAGGTAGCTATCCCTCGTCAGGTCTAAATGAGTAGGGCAAGTATCCTCAGGGCAATCATCTGTAAAATTTCAACAGGTCCAGTCAGGACAGGAACGAGCACAATCTCATCTAGAAAACCCAAGTAAATGGCAGAGAACTATAAAACAGTTATAGACAGTTGTATTGATGAACATGGCAGTTTATATTCAGGTGATGGTATAGAGAGACAGATAAGGTACAAGGAAAGTAAGTACTAAACAAGAGAAGAAATCATGGCAATAAAGACTGTAAAATAAAATTTAGCTGAACTAGAGTAACATGATGAGTCCAGACGGTACAATATAAGTCGAGTGTAATCCCAATGTGAGTCTAATACAAGAAGAGTCGAATGTGATTCTAATCATTGTTCTAATAAGGTGATTCGAATAAGGTGATACGAATAAGGTGATTCGAATAGTGATTCATATGATGATCTAACAATGATTCGAATAAATTCTCCAAGTGTGTTTTAAAATACTGAGATTGACATGTAAACGGCTATGGGTAAATCCGGCACATCACGTACTGATCAGGTGAGAGATGGCTATCGTTCGAATATCATTAACAGGGGGTGGTTCGAATAGTAGGAATGTTCACATGTCTAATCAGTATTTTCCTGCCCAGTCTAATACAAGATGAATCCATAATCCAACACATAAGACGAATACAAGTCCAACCAGCACATGAAGATACGAATAGGTGGTTCGAATAGTGATTCGTATGGTGATTCGAATAATAGAGGTAAGACGAGTGAGTATGTGTGTCGTATACATGGATTCAGTAATAATAATACGTGTTTGTAACAGAGAATAACAAACAACTAACTAGAACTGAAGTATAGTAATTGAAAAGTAAATGAGAGAACTATCAGAGAATGTACTCGCATGTTAATCTGAAAAGAGTAATATAATATCAGATGTCTGCATCGGAGTCACAATGTCCTAAATAGAGCAATATGGGTTATAATGTGTTTAAAATAAGATAGATGAAGTTTAGGATGCAATCTACATGATTCTAAGTCAAATCTAGGTCAAAGTCAACTCTAAGTCAAGCCTGGTCAACTGCCTAGGTCAAACTGGTTCAAAGGTTGACTTATAGTTGACTTTTCGTCAACTGGTCAACTTCTAGTCCACTAAGTCAAGTCTTGGTCAACTAAGAGTCAAACTATAGTCTACAAGTCTAAATAGGCCTAATGTGTCTATTTCTAGGTCAATTCCACTTATAGTCAACTCTGGGTCAACCTTCTAGTCCAACTTGACTAAACTTGGGGCAAACTTGGTCCATCTAGTCTATCTAGGTATCCCTACATAATCAAGACATCTACCTATATCTATCATATAATATATACTTATCTTAAAACATATATAATAGGCTATATATATCACTATAAAATACATGAGGGTAAACCCTCAATCTAACCAACTCATAATATAACTAAAACTCACCTTCACACTAACTCAACCTATGCAATATCACCATACACTCATCATCCATGCTCACACTCTAACATCCTACTCTTATTCACTCAAAACTCACACTCTAACATAAAATACACCACCAATCTATTAGTCTAACTCTCATCTCACTATTTTCCTTCTAACTGCTGCAACCACTGCTCTCCTCTTATGCTTGTTGCTACTGCAACATGCTCTACTGCTGCTGCTGCTATTTCATGTAGCAAGGCTTGCAGCTGCACTTGATGCTAAGGCAAGGCAAGCAAGCCAATGCTTGTTGTACCTGCTCTACTCTAATCCTTCCCTTAACCCCTTAACATATATACCAATTACCTTAACTAAGCCAATACCCAAAACTCAAAACCTAATCAAACCACTCTCCCAACTGATTTCTAAACCCATCTCAATCTCAATAAACTCTAACTAACATACCCTTACTCCTATCTGTTAGGGACCACAGGGAGAATACATTATGCATAAGAGGTTTGTTTCATACATATGCATATTAGATATCCCATAAATCAGATTTTATCTGACTTAAGTATCAGATGACTGATACACTCAAAAACCCAATCAATTCAAACCCTTTCCTAATGAACCTAGATCAAAAACAAAACATGAAACCTAATCTTAGGAACAAACTAACCTAGGTAGTATAACTGAAAACTCACCAACACAAACCTAACTAAATCTCAGGTATCCCCTTCTCACAACTGATACATGGTTATGGCTTATACATAATTGGATAAGGTTGAACAAATTCAAGGACTGAATAAGTGAAGGTACATGGAGGTCTGAATCAATGATAACAAAGTCTCAACTGAACCAACATCAACCTCACCAATCTAACCCAAAACCCAATCTCAGTTTGAACAACATTCTCAGGTTTCACAACACAGGTAAATATCAGTTTTACAGTGAATCTTCATATATTATCTCAGTTTTCGGTATCAAAAATCAACCCTAAACTCGAAAACTGGAAAAACTCCAAAACAGTTCAAAACTATTACTCAGCATTAACATATAAGTTAATACTCAAACTCAGATTTAAATCAAACCCATTCTTAAATATCCCAAAACTGTGAACGCGACAGTTCCATGCAATTCGAATTCAAACATCAAATTTCGAAACACAACCATTCAATTTCGAATCACAACTAGGTGAACATAGTGTACAGCCCTAGGGACATCTTAGGCATGTCTACGTGTCCATTCATGTCCAGAAATTAGGACACGAAGTGTCCAAACAGAGAGTCAAACCAGTGTCAGAGACAGTGCAGTGCACTGTCTCGTGCACGTATGCAGAACGCGATAGGACACGACGTGTCCTACCCTAGGTCTCGTGGTCGAGTCTAGAGCTAGGTAAAGTCTAGGGGTTCGTGTCTAATACCCTGAAATGGGCCAAAGTGTCGCCGTGTCCAAGAATTAAACCCGTGTCAGTGGGCTTTTACACGCGTGTGTGTGTGTGCGTGCACGACCCGTGCAGTCGAGATATCTCCCAAAATACTTGATAATATTGCCTAAAATTTTGTGTGCTTAATGACAGTGATTGCCCATACCCACACACAAATTTTCGTGTGTCTAGGTGCTGTGTCGTGTCCGCTAGGACCCCCGAACAGCAGGACACTACACGACAGTGTCGTGCTGAGTCCCCGTGTCCAATAACGGTGTCTAAAACACCCTAAATTCAACTCAGTCGACTAAAAATCAATTCCCCACCTATTAGGCTACCCAAATCTGAAATTTGTTTTGAAATTGGTTAAAATTCAATCCATTGAGACATTTAATTAAACACCTACACAATACTACGACACGTGTCCAATACGGACACCAAATGAACACGAAATTGACCCAAACTTCAGGGACAGCTAGGGGACTCCTAGATCTAGCCCTAAATGCAAAGAAACTGAAATATTAATGCAATTTAAAGGGTTTTACCTATATGTGCAAATAGCAAGAAAAAGTCCCCAAATAAAGTTTTCCTCATTGCTAGCTCGGATCCCCAAATTGCTTAAAATCTGGGATTACTCTCCACCAATAGTAAATAAACAATGATTAGGTCCTAATGCAAAAGACTAGGGTTAAAAAGGAGTTGAAATGAAAAAGTTATGGATTGGGAAAGATGGCTCTTTACCTCTTTCTTCAAAACTTGGAAAATTAATAAAAGAGGCAAGAACAAATGGAAGAGGCATTAAATAGTGGTGGAAAACCCTAGGTTGGCTGCCATGGGTGGGCTTGTTGGGGTTTGGGCTTAAGTCATGGGCCTAATTGCACTAGTCATGGAATTAAAATCATGTCATGAAATTAATGCACCTATTCTATTCCTCCTATTTGAAAACTACATTCTAATGGCTAGGATGAGGTTAACTTAAGTTAGACTAGGGTCAAACCATTGTCTACCAAGTAACCATAACTAGGGTTAGCTTCTAGGTTAGTCTCTTAAGTCACAGCTAGTCAAAAGTCAAAATTAACAATCACCAATGCAATAAATCATGAAATAATTCAAAGAGGCCAAATGACCAAAATTCCCTCATGCTCAAAAGTAAAAATAAATTATCCTAATGACATGGTTAGGCTCTAGGTCAGACAGTCTCTCAGGTTACACTAGCAAGGTATCAAAATCACAAGCCATGACTTAAAATAGTTTTAAATTGATTAAAATTACCAAAAATCAAAATGTGATTTAAATGCAATAAATAATAATTATAAATACAAAATTTCAAAAATACCCTCATTTAAGAAACTGGGTGTTACACGGCTATTCCAAAAGAACCACCAGAAGGATTCAGGTGAAGAAGCTGATGATGAAGCCGAGGCTTAAACCTCCTCCGACGGGCCTACCAGAGTGCGTCTAAAAGAATGACCTACAGAACCACCCACGGCTGAGACTACAGCTCCTTTGGTAGTTTGGTTGAAAGAAAAGCCACATACAAAGAACTTTCTACGATGTTCGTGGTCCAGGCTTCAACTCTTTTGGTGGTACGATTGAAGGGAAATTCGCCAATAAAAGGAATCCTTCCGGCGAGCCAATTATGGTGAAACTGCGAAGTCCACCTCACCCTACTCTACCTCTGCCTACTTTAGGTGTTGGGGGTAGCAATCTCAAAGACATTATTGTGCCAAAATTTGCCGTATTTGATAATATAACCCCGGAGGGCGATTTGTCTTATTTTCTCAATAAAAGAATACCTTTGAACTATTCCTCTATTTTATCTGCTTATTCCCTAGAACAAAATCTGCGTTTATTGCTATAGACACAAATTATGTCTGTTTACCCTGTGAAACATGGGCTTCCTGTAGGTGACGCCTATTTTATAGTGCCGGTACGGAAGGAGAAAGAAGAACCCATCATCTTTGGCCGAGTAGACGGCTCTCGGACTCATACTCTTTGTGAGCCAGAGCATAAAGTCGATACAGTTCAGGCTCACCATTACACTCCGCAGGCCAGACACATCATCCACAAGATAGGCTATGACCTGGGCAGTAATATGGGTCTTAACTACGGAAAGGATCGGCACTTGTCGATCAAGATTAATGTACCTAAAGGCAAGTCTGGCCAGCATTACTAGAGAATCCTCTACGGCATCGGATATGCCCTACCTAAAGTGCTTGAAGTTCTGAGGTACAAGGAAACAACATACTCGTGCTCTTCAGACTCCTCCTGTGATTTTGACATCAGTATCTCTGAGGTATTCCGTAGAACGTTATCAATAAACATGACATCAGTAGATCAAATCGATGAAGATGACGAGCCATTCTTCGAACCCCTCTAAGTTGAACCCTGGGCGTACAAACTTGATACCCAATGGAAGAAGCACTTCGAGTTGCACGAACCGCCTACCGAAGACGAGGTTGTACAAATTGACTTAGGAGGCAACTCTTCTCCTAATCGATCTTTATCAGCAAAAGTTTGAAAGGAGAGGATCGTGATTCTCTTATTCAACTTATGAGAGAATACATAGACATCTTCGCCTGGAGCTACGAAGATATGTCCGGCTTAGACCTGAATGTCGCCATACACAAACTGAATATCTTGCCTAAAGCTAAGCCAGTGAAGCAACAACAATGGCATTTTTGCTCCGATACTATGAACGCTATTGAAAAAGAAGTTAACAAGCTAATAACGAGCGGTGTCATCCGTGAGTAACAACACCCAGATTGGGTAGCCAATATTGTCCCAGTCACTAAGAAGAATGGAAAAATTCGAGTATGCATAGATTTTTGCGATCTAAATGTCGCCTGCCCAAAAGACGAATTCCTGTTATCCATCACTGATGTGATGGTTGATAAAACTTATGTATTTTAGCGCATGTCTTTCATGGATGGCTATTCTGGTTATAACCAGATCAAGATGTTACTAGACGATAAGAAACATACGTCATTTCGGACCCCGATGGGTGTGTTCTACTACACCGTGATGCCGTTTGACTTAAAAAATATAGGCACTACGTATCAACATTTTACAAGTACTATATTAAGCAAGCACTTACGTAAGACAGTCGAATGCTACGTCGACGACATCGCGATCAAAAGTCACTTTCGGGGAGATCACCTCCACGATTTAATAACCGTATTTGATTTGATGAGGACACATCCATTAAAGATGAATCCGGCTAAGTCCTTCCTGGAGGTATCCAATGGCAAGTTCTTAGATTTTATTGTTACTTCAAAAGGTATCCACATCGACCCTGATAAGACGAAATCCATCATCGAGATGCAACCGCCAAGGAACCTTCGTGAACTATGCGGTCTCCAAGGACGTTTAGCATACATCTGAAGGTTTATCTCTAACCTTTCGGGTCGTTATAAACCCTTCACCGAATTGATGAAGAAAGGAGTATCTTATATCTGGAGTGAGGAGTGCCAACAAGCCTTTGAGGACATTAAAAGATATCTTACGAACCTCCAGTCTTAGTAGCTCCGGTCATGGGAAAACCCTTTCTGCTATACGTCTAAGCCTTGGTTTATTCTTTCGGAACCCTATTAGCTCAGAATAGCAATACGGGTCATCAACAAGTTATCTATTACCTCAGCCGTCAGTTGTTCGGAGCCGAGCACAGGTATACCCATGTTGAAAAAGAGTGTCTCGCCCTTGTCTTCGCTATCTAGAAAACCTAATATTATATAGGCAGACAGATGATTTATGTCATCTCTCGGGTCAATCCCCTCCGAGTTCTCATGACCAAACCAGGGGCATTAAATTCATACCTGGCAACATGGGTGATACTTCTGTCCCCTTATGACATGGTATTTGTCCCACAAAAGGCAGTCAAAAGTCAAGCATTAGCTGATTTCCTGGCGGTCCATCCCATAGTCGAGACATCAAAGCTTTACTAGGTTATCCCAGATGAAGTAATGTATGCCCATATCACTAAAGAACAGCCAGTTTGGCGACTGTTCTCGATGGTACCTCAAGAACAGGACCCAAAGGTAATATTATTGCAGGAGTGGGGGTAGCATTAATCTCCCCCAACGACTTGGTCATCCAACGAACATATTCACTCTTAGATCGTGTTCTACTAACGTGATTGAGTATAATGCTCTCATCATTAGACTTCGACTAGACAAAGAATTGGGAGTCAACGTTTTGGAAGCATACGGTGATTCTCAGTTGATTGTCAACCAAGTTCGGGGTCAATACGAGGTCCGACATGAGAACTTGATCTCGTGCCATCAAGCAAAAATTTTCATAATCTCTATCTTCACAGGGTTCTTTATAGAACACGTTCCCCGATTACGAAACCTAGAGGCTGATGCTCTAGCAGGACTTGAGACATCATTAGCGGTGCCTGTCGGGACTCAGCACACTATCACGGTGATAGGTCAAGAGCTGGTATGCCCTAAGAATAACTTATGTATGCAGGCCTACCAGTCTATAAAGGTAGGAGAAGGCATTCGAGACTGGCGATCCCCGTTTATAGATTTCGCATTATGCGAAATCTTACCGGATAACGCAGAAGAAGAGGCTTCCATCAGAAGGTTCTCTCTTCGGTTTTACTGTGATACACAAACTAAAATGTTATATCGCTGCTCCTTCGATGGACTTCTACTCTGATGCCTATCAGGACAGGAAGCTAAGGACGCACTGCATAAAGCTCATGATGGCACTTGTGGAGCTCATCAACTGGGACCTAAACTCCAAGTCCGACTCAGGTGCATGGGTTACTATTGGCCTACAATGATAGCTGACGCCCTGGTATATGCCAAAAAATGCTGGATGTATCACTACCACATTTTAGCTTGAGGGTATTTTGGTTATTTTGAAAATTTTGGATTTATTTTGAATTGTTGGAGTGATTGTTGTTATTTTTGACCTTTGCTAGTTGAGACTTTGGAGACTAGCCTAGATATTAGCTTTGACTATGGTGACTTGGTTAGCATTGTAAGACCCTAGTCTAACTTAAGTCGACCCAAGTTGACTTGTTGGACTTAGTTGCATGAAGAGATTAGGTGTTATAGGTGCTTGAACAAATAGCTAAGAGATTGATCCATTTAGCCTTGCACTTGTCCAAAGCCCATTAGTCGTCAACCCTAACCCTAATTCTTCCTATTATGGCCATCCTAGGGATTCCCTCTCCCTCTATTTAATGCCTCTTATTCTTTTATTGCCTCTATTTACACCATATCCATTTTTGGCAAGAGCAAGGTTTGTCCATTCTTCAACTTTTCCTATTTTATTCATTCCTTTTCATCTTTTATAGTAGGATCCAAACCATGTCTATTTTCTGTTCATGATGTGAAATCTCATCTTTTGAACAATTTGGGGCTTTTGTGTTGCAAGAAGGATTCTCATTTTTGAAGCTTTTTTTTTAGTTTGACACTCAATAGGTAAACTATTCAAACTACTTCATTTTCTTGATTTCTTTGCATGGTTGCATAGATCTAGGAGTCTTCTAGCTGTGGTGTGAGTCTTAGGTGATTTTATGTCGATTTAGTGTCCGTATCGGACACGTATCAGTTTGCATGTGTATGTGTTTGATGAAATACTAATGTGAGTTTTATTTTGTTAATTTGAAAATGTATTTGAATGATATTGTTGCCATATATGTGTAGATCACAACCCCTTTTGTCTGAGTTGATTTTGTGTTATTTTCATGTTAAAAACTGATACGGACATGCAGCACGAGACAGTGTCTCGAGTGTCCTACTGCCACATGTGTCGTGCTCACTGCACAGGCCACGTGGACCCACCAAACTTGGTTTGGAGGTCGGGGCAGTGACTGACAAGTCACTTGCCCAGTTTCACGACACTTGGTGTCGTGTCGGACACGAAATTCGTGATGCACTGGTTTTGAACTATATTATTACGCGCATGATTTCTCCTCTGATATGCTTTTGTAACTCAGACACGACACCACGTAGACACGAATTAGGGTGCCTAACACGAAGACCTATACTTGATCTAACCCTAGACACGAGCATAACATGTCATGTGTCGTGTGTCATGCGTACGAGCCCGTGACACGCTCGTACGAGACTGTGCAGTACGAGTTTGTGTCTGTGTTCGTGTGACTCATTTGGACACGTTTGTGTCCAGTTTGTGGACACCATATCACTTATATAAAATGTACACATGTACATAATTTATTATCAACCCTTTAGTTTGGATTTTCATGTGTTTCGAATTGTTTTTGATGTTTATCCCCAAATTTCCTGATACGCACGCTGTGGTTTGTGTGTTCTATGCGTTCAAACTGGTTTAACCATTTTTAAAAATGTAAATTTATATGTTATATATGATATACATATATATGAGATGTTGATTCTTGCCTGGATTCATATTTGACAATGTTTGGTTTATATGGTTTCGGTTCTGGCATGTTAGGTTACTTATAGTACTTGATATCCTGAACTATATGTTAACTGAACTATTACACTTGTATATGACTGAACTGAAATATAAAACATGTTAATATACACTTTGATATATCCTATAACACTATACTGAACACACCTTAACACAGGTATGTCAATGCAACTAAACACTTTGATACTTGACTGAACTGAGCATGTATTTATACATTTCTGTACACACATGTCCTGAACTAAACACTTGTATACCTGTACACTTAAGACAACCTAATTTGCTGCCAACCTATATACATTTGTCTGAACACATACTCATTGACACCTTAACCCTGCTATACCTCTTCACATTGACACACACTTACATGGTTGGCTTGAACACACACACTACCGACTGTCCTAACTGAACTAGAGAACCCACATTGCCATGTGACACATTTAAAACCCCTCCATATGTCTACTACTTCCTGCCACACTACTTGTTTCCCCCTCTATATCTCTCTAACATGTATGTAATATATATGATTGCCTATATATATTTTGTATATGTAATGTGTGTTTGATGATGAAATATGGATATGTATGTAGGCATGATAGCCTATATGTGATTCCTATGTGTATGCCCATATACATTGAGTATATATGTACCTATATATGTAATGTGTGTGATGACTTGTGTAGCTTTGAAATTGTGTGTAAGTGCTAGCCCAGGCTTGGTTAGGCTTAGTGAGACATGATTGGACTAGGATGGACCTAGTTGCCCTAGTTTGACTAGTATAGTTGACCAGAGTTGACCAAGAGTTGACTTTGGCCTAGATGACCTAGAAATCATATAGAATGTATTGTAATCTTCAGTATTACCATTCTAGACATGTTATGGCCTGTATTGCTCTGTTTAGGACTCATCTACTCTGTCTGGACATATATATTCATCGGATACTCATGATACCAGGCAAGTATATTCTTTGACCGTTTCATACTTGATAGGATTTACATTTATGCTCTACATTACTTTACTTGATCGGATTGGTACTATATGGATCCCTTCATAAGATGTTATCTCTCTCGGGAGCATCGGGTTACAGTATGTCATATGTGTTTCACTTTTATCACGTACTTTGGTACTTTCACCATTCATATGTACTCTTGTGATTCATGTACTCTCATGTTCACAGTGCTCCCATGTACACATTCATGTGCACCCATTTATGGGCCTTCATGTGATATCATGTGCAATAACATAACCTGGCTGGATCCTTGTGTATTGGTTGGGGGTACGGGAGAGTATAAATGGTCATGCGAATAATTCCAAACTAGTATACTCATGTGCAAACTCTTAGATTACTCATGTACAAATTCAAGTCGTTCATATGTCTATCTTGTACTCTACATCACTAGTCATTGTTAGTTCTTTACTTATAGTAGATATTCTTTACAGTCATCTCTTTTACTTCATATATTTTTCAGTGTTTCATGTATCTTACTCTATAGCATATTTACATATCCTGTCATATTATGAACTGCGTGAGATGTATTATGCTCACTCCCGTCCTGACTGGACCTGTTGAAAATATTACAGATGACATTGAGGAGTTCTGTCCTACATACTATGGAGCAGGCCTAGATGACACATGTGAGCTGGACTCCCTGGAGGACCCAACACTTGCAGAGGATATTACTCCAGTAGTCTAAGCTAGTTAGCCAGACCAGTATCTTACTTATTGTCTTGTCTTATTTTGGATACACTTTGTACTTATTTGGGGATTTTGTTATTCTGGATATTATGGAGTTGTTGTCTTAGACACTTAGATTCTCTTTCTTATTTGTATTTTATTATGGATTCAGATCTTATCTATCTATCTTATCGTACTTTCTACCGTAGCTGTGATTGAGTTGTACATTTCTATATTGTCCTTCATTCGGAGCGTATACATTGTACAGGTACCTTACTATTGTTAGATGTTTGTGACCTAGGACAATGTTCTACCGCCGACACTGTAGCGTAGGCGGGACGTACCCACTTCTCGTGCCCCTAGACTGGGAGCGGGTCCTGATACATTTTTAGTGGTGGCCCATACAGGTCTAGATTTGCTGTGATATTCAAACTAGAATATCACTGCGGCCTGCAGTAGGATATAGGATATAGTTTTGAGGTACTCAATCACATTAGGAAAACTCCGATCCAAAACTTGCCATCTAAATTCTTGTTGATTTAATATTTTTCCTTTAAATAACTAAACTGTCCTCCTTTGATTTTTTGCTTCATTCTCAGTAATTACTTCTTGTTTTTTATCTGTCTTCAAGATGCTTATGGAGACACGATCTTATCGCTCCGGTCCGGGGGATACTATCGAG
Organism: Iris pallida; assembly: GCA_029216955.1. Lineage (NCBI taxonomy): Eukaryota > Viridiplantae > Streptophyta > Magnoliopsida > Asparagales > Iridaceae > Iris > Iris pallida. The sequence continues at coordinate 132,591 of JANAVB010011637.1, read as the reverse complement.
AGGTCGTCCACCTCTCGTCCTGTTCAGCATGGCCTCGAGACCGCAGCTCTTGTTGTGCCGACTTAGGTTACATTTTTGCTGTATTTGGAGGTGTATCTCCGCCTGTACAAAGACCTTCCTCCGTCATTCCCGATATCTCTCGGCAGTCGCCGCCTTCAGGATCCATCAATGTAGTACAGCTGTTTACCTTCTTCCAGCAGTTTATGAAGGTTCAACAGGCTCAGCAACAGCATCAGACGGTAGAGTTCTGTCGGGGCATCGATCTGGCCCTGACGACAATTGAGAGAGCTACAGCTCAGCCTCCTGCAGGTCAGCAGCAGCATCAGCCGAAGGAGAAGGGCATACAGGATTTCCAGAAGATGCACACGCGAGACTTCAAGGGTACGGAGGGCATCCTATACGCAGATGAGTGGATCGAGCACATGAAGGAGATCTTCAGGCTAGCGGAAATTCTATCGAGACTGTAGATTGAGGCGGGAGCTAGTATGATGCAGGACTTGGCTCGCACGTGGTACCAGACAGATCCGAGGGTTGGTACAGCTGGGCAGACGGGCAGCTTTCAAGAAGCTGTTCAAGAAGAAGTTCTTTCCCGACGCAGCGCTTGGTGCTCTCGAGACCCAGTTCGAGACATTGGTGCAGGACAGTCAGACTGTCGAGGAGTATGCCAGAAAGTTCTGTTGTCTGGGCAGATTTGTTGAGGGCCTTTCTGAGGCGACGAAGGCCCAGAGGTTCAGGAAGGGGCTAGTCAAGGAGGTGAAGTCCTACAACAAGAGTGCCCGCAGAGCCACTTTTGAGGAGATCCTGGTGGATGCCCTAGCAGCAGAGGATGATCTTGAGCTGAGGCTCAAGAGGGGGCGAGACACTCAGGGAGCCAGTGGTAGCGGAGGACCGGCCAAGGGGCTACACTTTCTGCAGCAGTATCAGCATCAGCATCAGCAGCAGTAGAGACAGTTCCAGGGTCAGGGCTGTGCACCTTTCCTGCAGGTGCAGTAGCAGCCGAGGATTCAGCCATAGGCACTCAGGCAACAGCCAGTCATTTGTGGTTTCTGCAAGAAGCCAGGACATGTGTGGAATGACTGTAGGAGGCTCGAGAGGTGCCTACTCTATGGTTCGGCAGAGCACGAGTTGAGGGAGTGCCCTCTGTCTTCGGGATGAGCAGCTCAGGGAGCGGGGGCCAGAGCCCCAGCAGTACAGCAGAAAGGACCTTTGCAGGCTCAGCAGCAGAGGTTCGCTCAGCATCAGCAGCAGGCCAGGGGAGGTCAGCAGGGGCGAGCTTTTGCCATGGCAACTGAGGACGCAGAGGCTATCGGGAAGCTGATCACAGGTTCTATTCTTCTCGACTCTATTCCAGCTTTTGTATTGTTCGTTTCGGGGGCTGCCTACAGTTTTGTGTCTGTATCGTTTGCGATTAGATACCACCTTGTATCCGAATTATTGCCTAAGACTTGCAAGATCAAAACCGGGGGTGGCATTATCCTCGTTAGTGATATTTGCAAGGGTCGAAGAGTTGATTTGGGAGGCCAAGAGTTGGATGTGAGTCTGCTCTTTGATGCTATTGCTGAACTACGATATCGTACTCGGCATGGATTGGTTGAGCAGGCACCACGCCAGTATAGATTGCCGCAGGGGTAGAGTTCTTTTCAGAGCACCCGGAGAGCCAGAGTTCGAGTTCACCCGATGGTAGGCAGAGCAGAGCAGCGGAGTCTTCTACGGAGTATCAGTTGAGGAGCTGGCAGTGCCATACCCGTTGATAGCAAAGTTCATGGACGTCTTTCCGGAGGATTTGCCAGGTCTACCACCGGACAGAGACATAGAGTTCTTTATAGACTTAGTGTTCGATGCAGAGCCGATATCTCAGCACGTCTATAGGGTGAACAATATCGAACTAGTAGAGTTGAAGAAGTATGTGGATGAGCTGCAGGATAAGGGCTTCATTCGATCGAGTTTTTCACCATGGGGTGCACCGGTACTCTTTGTACCCAAAAAGGTTGGGTTGGTACGGATGTGTATCGACTACAGGGCACTCAACAACCTCACGATCAAGAACAAGTACCCGTTGCCGAGGATCGACGATCTCTTCGATCAGCTAAGTGGGGCGAGGGTATTTTCTAAGATTGATCTGAGGTCGGGTTACCATCAGGTGAAGGTGAAGAAGGAGGATATCCCGAAGACCGCATTCAGCATACGGTATAGTCAATTTGAGTTCTTGGTTATGCCGTTTGGGCTGACCAATGCCCCGACGGTGTTTATGAACTTGATGAACAAGGTGTTCTACCAGTACTTGGACAAGTTTGTGGTGGTGTTCATCGATGATATCCTAGTGTACTTGAAGACTGTGGTGGAGCATGAGGAGCACTTGAGAGTGGTTCTGGAGACTCTCATGAGGAAGGAGCTTTATGGCAAGCTCTCGAAGTATGAGTTCTTTCTGGACAGAGTTGACTTCTTGGATCATGTGGTGACTGGAGATGGGATCTCAGTTGACCCGAAGAAGATCACGACAGTTGAGGCTTGGTCAGCACCGAGTTCAGTAGCAGAGATCTGGAGCTTCTTGGGATTGGCAGGCTATTATAGGAGGTTCGTACAGGATTTCTCTCAGATTACAAAGCCATTGACTAGGCTGACCCGGAAGGATGCAGAGTTTGTCTGGTCAGAGGAGTATCAGGTCGCTTTTGATGAGTTGAAGAAGCGGTTGACGACAACTCCGATTCTGACATTGCCATCAGGATCAGGAGGGTTCACTATCTACAGTGACGCCTCAGGGAAGGGTCTGGATTGTGTCTTACAGCAGCATGGAAAGGTGATTACCTATGCTTCCAGGCAGTTATGTCCCCTTGAGAAGAACTATCCTCCCCACGACTTGGAGTTGGCAGTAGTTATATTTACTTTGAAGTTGTAGAAACACTACTTATACGGAGAGCGGGTGGAGATCTTTACAGATCATAAGAGCTTGAAGTATGTATTTACACAAAAGGAGCTCAATATGAGGCAGCACAGGTGGTTGGAGTTGATGAAGGACTTCGATATTTCACTACAGTATCATCCAGGGAAGGCCAACGTGGTTGCTGATGCCTTGAGCAGGTATCCGACAGCTATGTGTTTGACTATGGATCGTCACTTGCTAGCAGATTTGGAGAGCCTGGGGATTGAGGTAATTGTGCCAGGAGTTCAGGTGCAGATGTGGGGCCTTCAGATTCAGTCAGACTTAATGGAGAGGATCAAGTCGACATAGTTCGAGGATGTTGTTCTACGGTATATCCGAGAGCAGGTTCGAGCACACTACAAAAATTCATCGATTTAGCGACGGCTATATTTGTCAAAAATCCGTCGATAAATGTAATTACCGACGGATGGTCGACAAATATTGGTTAAGAAAGATCGTCAGAAAAAGCCTCGTCGCTAACTACAATCCGTCGGCAAGTTGTCGCCCAGCGACGAATTAGCGACGGACTGTCGTCAACCATACTCGTACAGTTTGTGATAACTCGTCGATAGATTACCGTCAAATCATGTATCAAAAGAAGTAATGACGTATCACTTACCGACGGACATATCCGTCGCTATTTGGTCGGTAAATACGTATCAGAGAGTTTCTGATACGCAAATCCGTTGCTAATTGGGAATCCCCCAGTTAGCGACAGATAGTCCGTCAAAAATTGGTCGCCAGTCCATCGGTAGCTGGGAAGTTTTTAAAAAAAAATAGCATAAAACTGGGCATTCCCAATGTAGCTCCCTTTTCCAAAAAATTTTGAAATATTTATTTATCTATTTATTTGATTTAAATGGTGATTTTTAAATTTGTTTTTATAAATAAATATTTAGTTAATTATTACGGTGGATGACTTTAGCCATGGTTGAGATTTGAAATACAAAGTGACTAGAAATCATGGCACGGATAGCATGGCCGTATGCCTTGACTAGTGTATTAGCCATGCCAAGGAAGACCCAGTCATAAGTGTGTCCTAACTAGAAAAACCAGGCCAAGTTGCGACTTGCCTCCTATAAATAATTTAATTATTTATTATTAAGATTTATTCACTTGTAGAAGATCCGGTTGTACCAAACTAGCCAGGACTGGACCCGAACCAAGCCCAAGCCCATGTAGTAGGATAGTGCGCTCAGAGACGTCCAAGTAGACATGTAGATGTGTATATACATAGGTAGTTCATTTTCTAGTCTAGGGACTATTTTCTATAAATTGAATATTAAGTATAATATATGTACTAGTTATTATTTTAATTTGTATATACCTTGAAAAATAGGATAAATACCTTCCTTAGTCATCCTTGTACATGTGGCGATATTTAGATTATACTTACAATTGTATGTACACATATTATTGATTTACCCTATTTTGTCATACTTATTATTGCTATTATTATGGTTATGATAATTGTAAGAATATATATAATTATTTTTGTTGTCGTCTAATTCTTTTCTTTATAAGTATTAGGTGGTATGTACATACCTTATTTAAAACATCCTATATTAGAAAAAGGGTATTTAGGAATTTTAGATTTTATTTGAGTAATTATGTATGTATAGATATATGTATATGGATATAATATATATATGAACATATATACATAGAAATAAAGAGAAAACAAATAAGAAGGCAAACCTAAAAGCATTCCCCCAAAGCCCAGCCCATGCAGACCTTTCCCCATGCACAGAACCTGACACGACCCTTACTCATATAATATCGAGAGAGAGGAGAAGGAAAACAAAACCCTAAACCCCTCACACAATGCCACCACCTCGACCTCGAGCGCAACGATGTACCCCAGCCACCCTTGGCGGCCACCCAACGAATGCGCACCGTCGTACGGGTCATCGGACGTCGGAGGAACCGCACGCGCGTGCAGGACAGCCAGCAGACACAACAGCAACATGCTGTCTCGAGCCCAACTTTGTGATGACTTTTCGTCGCGTACTATGGATCGTTTCACGAACCAATTGATTAAGTGTGTACACAACCTATATGTCTTCCTTCCCCTTTAAATAGATTTATTTTCTATGTGCTAGATTTCCCGCAAAATTGACATAAAGTCGATCAAATATCTGTTCACAAAACAGGGCATACGATAGTCCAAACCTCCATGTTTGTAGTTGAATTCAGATCAACCTAATAGAAGTTACTGAAATATAATTGAATAATCTTTTAGATCACATATAGAAGCTCAAAAATCATTTTGTAGATTTGAAGTTCATTAAATATGCACAGAGAAATCAGTTTTGGAAATTTAGAAAAAACTATTAAAAACTGTTTTCAAAAACAATAAAACCCTTCGATACGATGTGCATCCCACCAATCCGGGCGACGTGGTCGCGAACCGAATACATCGAAAGGTGCGTAATGGCTTCGTAGACGTGTGGGCTTTGACAAAATTCAAATTGGTCGCGTGTGCACGACGAATTTGATGCGTATCCGTCGAAATTCACCGTATCGGCCTCTTTGCAGATTTCCCAATTACATTGTGCACGTTCGTCAGATCGAGACGAAACGTGCGCCAACAGGACCGTATCATTTTTTTGGTCCTATATGCCAAGTTTGGTCCAATTATGAGACGGTTGACCGGATCACCGTTTTGCGGGCCCTACGATCCGATTCAACGGACAATTTTGTGCACGGCCCACAGAAATCCAAAAATAGGATATACCGTTGGATTCATATCATCAAAAAGAATCCGTAGACATGTAGTATGACAACTTTAGAGACTATTGACTTTGTCATGCTTTTCGGTGCAAAATGGGTCCAACGGCGGACATCGTTTTGGCCCAAAATTACCGTTTTGCCCCTGTATCCAGAATTGGACTTAAGGACATGCAATCCTAGCTTATTTGACTATTCTAAGAATGTTGGAAATGACTGTTTCATCTTTCGAAGACAGTTGTGAGATTTGGACTTTATGGCTTACCAGTTGACGGTATATTGTGTGTTCTTTGTGCTACCACCAGGCAAGGTACCTTGCCTTCCTCTACAGTTTAATTTTATGTTTATAGTTTTCATGTTGTTATTGTATTATCATTAGATACTCTAATTGCTATAGATCTTATATGTTATTTTTAGTTCTCTAGTTAAATTGACTTGATATGTTTTCTTCATACCATGTTCACCTGTTTATTATCTTGCTTGACTTGATAGTGTAGTATACCAGCTTGTCCATGATAGAGCATTCCTTACTTATGTCTTGACATGAGTTGTACCTTATCTCACCTGTACCCTGACTGAGTCATGTCTTGGAACGAGTACATGTAGTTGAACTGCTATTGCCCTGTATAGTTTTTCCTCAACCAGAGAGTCCACATTCGGGACGAGGGTTGACCATTTGCACTAGAGAGTCCACACTCGGGACAAGGGTGTTTGTTTCTTGGCACCAGAGAGTCTACACTCGGGACGAGGGTGATTGTCTTGATCTGTTTACATCCGTGAGTCCACACTCGGGACGAGGATATTGATTTGTTTATTTGTACCAGAGAGTCCACACTCGGGACGAGGGTGCCTTACCATGAACTAACCTGCGAGTCCACACTCGAGGCGAGGGTTAGTGATTAGTTCAAACCTGCGAGTCTACTCGGGGCGAGGGTTTGGTATTCCATTGATCTCGTGTTCACTTTTTCATCTAGCAGTTCAGTTACATATAGTTGTTCTTGTATTCCAGTTCATAGTCACCTGTCAGTAGCCACTTGTCGTTAGTCACTTGTTAGCAGTTTTGGTCGGAGTCTCTTGCCATGTTAAGTGTTGTTCCTTGTTTATATTCTCATGTATGGTTAAACTACTAGATAGACATGTTTTTATGTATCTTGCTAAGTCCCCTAAGGACCTGATGATCTCTTCAGGTTTAGCGATTGTATGGAGTTAGTTAGCAGAGCGGGATGGTAGATAATTGTGATGCATGATTCAGCTATTTGTCAGTGATATAACATTGTTATCCTTCCATGCTTTACATTCCTTATCATAAGATATCCTGCTTATTGTTTCAGTTTAGAGACTCTTGTTATATTCTTTGGAGTCTTATCGGACATATATGCTAGTGGTCTGCCGACCAGGACCCATAGTGTTCATTCATATTTTGTACACTTATTGTGGATTTGTGATATAGATTTGTTTTGCCATGATTTGGAAGTTTACTATGCTCTTGACAGCGTTTACGTATTTGAGTCGGGCCGGCATCCGCTCGATACGTAGCTGGCTTGTTCACGAGCTCGCACCCGAAAAGCGGGTGCGGGTCGTGACACCCAATATACACAATTTCAATATACAAAACACACAAATAATCATAAGCAATTCCAATATACACAATTCCAATATATAAAACACACAAACAATTCCAACACACAAATAATCCCAAGTATTCAAATTGTTCACACAAAACACACAAATATTCAATATTTAAATATTTTCAAAATATCCAATATCCACCAACACAAACAAAATAATCCCAAAAATACAAACATCAACGACGAGGGGTACGATTGTCCGCTGGTGGTGGTACTCCCTGCTGCGCCCGTCTCATATACTCGTCCACCAAGTATGGCGGCAATCCCTCCAAGACATGGCCTGGAAGTTGGCACAGCTGTTCTGGCGTCATCATGTCAAGGAGGGCCGTCAAAGTAGGAGGTGTTACGATAGGGGCAGTAGGTTCAAAAGAAAGATACCCTGCAGAAGAAGGACCTGCAGCACTAGAAGGACCGACAGCACCAGTAGACGGACCGGGAGCAGACGGACCGACATCACCAGTAGAAGGACGCAGGTACGTGGAAAACTGTGTCCAAATCTCCGATACCGCCTCATTCAGATGCACAAGCTGGGACCTCACATCATCGTCTACCGGGGCCGCGGAAGGAGACGGAGGAGATGGAAATCTCGGAGTTGTCGAGTACAAATTAGCCAGGAGCCGACTCCGTACATGCATTATTTTCTTTAGCCACCGAAAATATCTACAAATAAGTCGTCGTAGCGAGTGGTCGTAGAAGAGGGCGTCCCGACGGGCGTCCTTTCACCGATATCCTCGGAAGCAGATGGCTGAATCCGACTAAGGACCTCACGATACGCAGCCTATCAAGTGAATGTGTTTATTATACTATAAATTTACCTAAGTTATAATCTAAATCCTATGTTACCTAAGTTATAGTCTGAATCTTAATTTTACCTAAGTTATTGTCTGAATCCTAAGTTTACCTAAGTTATTGTCAGAATACTTATAATTCTAACATAAATCTCATAAACGTAAGTACTTACATCCGTCAGCCTTGGCCCTTTCGTCGACAAAGCTCCCATCCTTCTGCCTCTTGTGGACATGCTGGAATATATCGTGCATGGTGACCGAGTCAGCAGGTCTCCCCTCCTTCAATGCCTGTTGGGTCTGTATACAAAAACTTCATAGAATTTAATTAATTAAGTATATTAATCATACCAAATTAGATAGTGAATGAATTTGCGGTATCTCACCAGATCTGCAAGTTACGCTACGTGGGGCTTTGATCCCCCCGTATGTAGCCTCGCGGCCCATCGGTTCGCTTTTGCTTTTTCCGATTTCTCCTTGAAGGTAGGAGTACCCATCTTCTCCAACATCTGCTCATAGTAGTCCTGCTGGAGCCACTCCTTCTTCGAATGCGCCATTCGAAGGTCATGAACCGCATCCCGGATCTTCTTCCCGACGATGCTTCTATAGGTCCTGCGGATCGCCTCCTCACGATGGGCGAGCCACCAGTAGGTCCTCTGACATACAAATTCAATTATCACGGTATTAAAAAAAATGTTTCATTAAAGTATAATTAATAATTAACCATAATATATATATACATATTTATATATATATATATATATATATATATATATATATATAAAATATATATATATATATATATATATAAATATATATATATATATACCCTTATCTCGTCGAGCCAGAGGTACTACAAGTCTTGGGGCACCTCAAAGAAATTAATACAGGGGCCGTGGTAGTTGGTCCGGATAATCTGCCCTAGAATCCTGGTTGCATCCCACTGGAAAAACCTACAAAAAAGCAATGACTGGATTATTAACTTGAATAAATGAATCAAATTTATTAAATTAACTTAAATTTACTTACATGTTACCCTCGGGCTATAGCTCTCATCGGAACACGCCCGTCGGTCTCTCTGGTAGCGTGGGCGGATCCGCGGCTCCGTGCATGTAATTGCCAGTCACCGGATGTAACTGAATGTGGCAGATTATCAGGGGCAAGAATGACCAGCCAGCAAGAGTACTGAGATCCTGACTGCCCGAAAGGGGCGAAGCCATCAGACAATAGCGCCATCCGTATATTTCTAGGCTCTGCAGCAAAATCTGGATGACACAAGTCAAAATGTTTCCACGCCTCTCCGTCCGAAGGATCTGACAATTCTCCATCGTCCTTTGTGCGTTCTTCGTTGTGCCATGTCATGTTTTCAGCTGTATTCAGAGACATGTACATCCTCTGCAAGCGCTTCGTGATCGTCAAGTAATGCATATACTTGTAAGGACGTCATTTTCTAGTTGACTTTTTTTTTCCTTTACTGGCTTGTAACGATCCACATTACAGAAGCTACAACTTTCTATGTCCTCCTTCTCCTTGTAGTACAATATGCAACCGTTGCGACAATAATCTATTTTATCGTACCCAAGTCCTAATTTTTGGACCATCATCTTTGACTTGTAGAAGTTTTTTGGGAGCTCTTTTGCTTCCTTCGGTAAGATCTCTCTCGCTAGTTGTGTAATCCAATCATAGCAAGCTTGTGGCAACTTAAAATCAGACTTTATGCTCAACAACCACATTGTCACTGACAGTACGGAATGAGTATCACAACCAGGATGTCGATGAGTATCTACATCCTAAAACATATCATAGAACTCCTTCGCCTCGAGATTAGGATCCTCCGGATCAAAATTAGGCCCTGCCGTATCATACACCATATCTCGTGTAAGATTCTGTAGGTCTCCATAATCAACAGAGCATCCTTCGTCTTCGATGACAAAATTTGTTGTCGCATTATCATTAAAAGTATAAGTAGCAGTCGTAACCGGTCTTTCCGTATATAGTTCACCTTGGGATGCCCACATGCCATAATCACGTACGAAACCCTTATGGGTCAAATGATCTCTCACAGTCACCACTTCTTCGTAACGTCTATTACGACAATTATGACATGGACACTTGATTTTGGTACTGTCCATGTACTGAGCTTTGCTCATGGCATACTTAAGAAATACTTCCACGCCTGTCTGAAAATCATCACACATCTATTCTGCTCTTGTGTTGTCGTTTGTACATCCATGTACGATCAAAGAAGTAACGATCCATCGCAGATTAGAGGTAAAAATCTGTATCATAAGACTAACAGAATTACTATGTAATCATGTACTCACCAATAACCGGATGTAACTGGAGTCCTTGGGCCTATCGTGCAGTAATTGGTGGATCCGCTGGTATAGACCGGATGTACTTAGTATCGACCGTATCAGATTAGTATCTGTCTATCGGTTTGGTATAGGACGTATCAGATTGGTATTGGCCTTAACAAATTGGTATCGTCCTATCCGATATGTACATGTATTGGCCGTATAGCTAGGATTCATATTGGCCTTATCGATTTGGTATTGGTCATATCCGATAGGTATCGGCCATGTCGGATTAGTATCGACCATTTCGGATTAGTATCGTGAAAGGTTTAGTAACAACTATACTTGGATTTCTTCCTTCTCGAGCTAGAATACCATTGCAAGAGAGCCACCAGATCGTGATTGGCCAGTTACAGTAACATACATGCTTTCTTTTCTATCAGGAAAAGCGAGATTGAAAAGGAAGCATGTATGTTCTGTACTTGGCCAGCTACGCTCTCGTGACTCTCTTGCAATGGTAATCTAGCTCCAGAAGAGAGAAATCCAAGTACAGTTGTTACTAAACCTTCTACCATACTAATCTGATACTGTCGATACTAATCTGATATGCCGATACCTATCGGATATGGCCGATACTGAATCGATAAGGCCAATACGAATCCTAGCTATACGGTCGATACATATCGAATAGGACGATACCAATTTGCTAAGACCAATTCTAACCGATGCAGCCTATACCAAACCGATAGACCGATACTAATCTGATACGGTCAATACTTATAAGTACCTACGGTCGAAGAGGTTGATCCGTTGGTACATCTATGTACGATCAACGAAGTAACGATTCATTTCAATTTGGATGTGAAAATCTGTATCGTAAGACAAAGTAAACATACTTAGTTCGATACTAATACCGATAACGATTCCGATACTCAACGAAATAGTCTGATACCGATACCGATACCGATACCGATACAGATTGGTGGTGGGACGCGTCATAATCCGCTGATTTGGTTTTACTTTTGGTTTCAATTTCGGTTTCAAACATACTAAATTTTAAAAAGTCCGATTCGGTTTCGATTTTGAATTTACTAAATTCGGTTCAGTTTTGGTTTTTAATATAATAAATTTACTTATTCGGTTTCAGTTTTGAATATACTGAATTTGGTTCGGTTTCGGTTTTGAATATACTAAATTTACTTATTCGGTTTCGGTTTTGAATACTAAATTTGGTTCGGTTTCAGTTTTGAATATACTAAATTTGGTTCGGTTTCGGTTTTTAATATACTAAATTTACTTATTCAGTTTCGGTCCAAAGTCTATATATACTTCTCTATATATATATACACTACTCGAATATATATATATATATATATATATATATATATATATATATATATATATATGTGTGCGTGTGTGCCGAATATATATATATGTGTGTGTGTGTGCCGAATATATATATATATATATATATATATATATATATATATATATATATATATATATGTGTGTGTGTGTGTGTGTGTGTGTGTGTGTGTGTGTGTGTGTGTGTGTGTGTGTGTGTGTGTGTGTGTATATGTGTGTGTGTTCCGACCCCCCACGGCCAGACCCTAACCACCCCCAGCACACCTCCAATCCCTCCACCACCCCTCCTACCTCCACAACCACGGCCAGCTACCCCCACCCCCCTCCCCCCCCCCCGCAGCCCCCAAACACCCCCCTCGGCCAGCCCCCCCGCAGCCCAAACCCAACCCCCCCAGGGCCAGCCTCCCTGCGGTCACCCCCCGTGGCAACCCCCAACACCGCCAGCCCCCCCGCGGTGACCCCCACCTTCTACGGCCAGCCCCTCCGTGGCCAGCACCCCCCGCTGCTCGCCCCCTCCCACCATCGCCGGCTCCCCTTCGCCCCCCACCGTCGCCCAAGAGATAGAGAGAGAGAGTTACCTCGATCGTACGCATCCAAGAGAGAGAGAGAAGAGAGAAAAAATTGGGGAGAATGGAATTTTCCCTCCGTCGGTTCAACGTAAGCTAGGATTTTGACTTAGCAACAGACTAGCGACGGATAAAATCTGTCGCTACTCCGCCATAAAATGTCGTATGGTCGATGGAATATTCGCCGCTACTTAGTCGTTAATCTCACACGATTTTTTTAAAATTTTCCAACCACTTATTGACCACTTAGCGACGGACTGTATGTCCGTCGCTAATATCCCATCATCTGGTCGACGGATTATCCGTCGCTAAGTAGTCGTCAATTCCCCCACCAACTAGTGACATTTTTCTGTAATTTTTTTAACATTTTTTCACCAATTAGTGACTACCGAATGACTACTTGCTGACGGGTTTTTATTCCGCCGCTATTTTACCGATGGCTTGCCGATGGATAGGCTACGGATGTTCACCCTTAAAAAAATTGGAGCGCGATTAGCCAGGAAGTCGTCGCCAGGTTGTCGGTAGTCCGTCGCTACTAACAACAGATTTATTCTGTCGCTAAAACGTCGTCACTAATTTACTGTATTTTGGTAGTGGCAGGGCTGGTGGATGATGAGTTTACTCTTGTAGAGGATGGTGCCTTAAGGCACAGTTCCTGGCTGTGTGTGCTCAGTGGAGAGCTCAGGGAGCCGGTCAAGGCAGAGAGGCAGAGGCCAGGAGGTTTGTTGCAGCCATTGCTCATTCCAAAGTGGAAGTGGAAGCACATCACGATGGATTTTGTTTTTGGATTACCGCGTACACCAGGCGGGAAAGACACGATTTGGGTCATCGTAGACAGGTTGACCAAATCAACCCACTTTTTGCCATTTAAAGTGCGTACGTCTAGTGAGAGGCTAGTAGAGATGTATATGCGACAGATTGTCAGGATTCTTAGAGTTCCAGTGAGCATTGTCTCGGATCGGAATAGTCGCTTTACTTTCCATTTTTGGCAGAGTCTGCAGACTAGTTTAGGCACTCAGCTCAAGTTTAGTACTGCATACCACCCTCTGACGGACGGACTGTCAGAGAGGACTATTCAGACGCTCGAGGACCTGTTATGGACGTGCGTCTTAGATTTCTAAGGATCCTGGGAGGATCACCTGTACTTGGTGGAGTATGCTTACAATAACAATTTCCAAGCCAGCATTGAGATGTCACCTTTCGAGGTACTGTACGGGCGTAGATGTCGTACACCCTTATCTTATGATGATGTTGGAGAGCAAGCTTTATTGGGACCTGAGATGGTTGTTGACACAGTCGAGAAGGTGAAGCTCATCAGAGACAGACTTCGCGTGGTGCAGGACAGACATCGGCATTGGACCGATAGCCACCGGAGGCCTTTGGAGTTTGAGGTACAGCTTAGATATAGGATTAGAAGTCAATTGTTTTTTGTGTTTTGTTTGATCATGTTTGATTATTTTGTAACTTGAGACCTTGTTTGTGTTTAGGTCGGATACCTGGTTTTGCTGAGGATATCTCCGACTCGTAGTACCATACGTTTTGGTGGAGGCGGGAAGCTTAGCCCGCGCTTCATCGGACCTTTAGTGATCAACAGGAGAGTCGGTGACGTGGCAAATAGGCTAGACTTTCCACCTGTACTAGTGGATGTCCACAACGTATTCCACATATCACAGTTGAGACGGTTTGTGTCTGATCCTAGCCATGTACTCGACCATTCTGAGATTGAGGTGGGGCCTACTCTCAGTTATCCAGAGCAACCAGTAGAGATTCTGGATCACCGGAAGAAGGTACTGAGAAACCAGGTGATACCATTGGTTTGCGTCGCATGGAGGCATCATTCTCCAGGAGAGTCTACCTGGGAGCAGGAGGATGAGATGCGCGAGCAAAACCCGTATCTATTTGGGCCCTTAGGTATGATTGTCTATCCTTCTCATCAGTTTAGTTTTGTCGTTCAATTTCGAGGATAAATTTTTTTTAAAGATGGTAGATTTATCACAACCGCATTTTAGCTTGAGGGTATTTTGGTCATTTTTGAAAATTTTGGATTTATTTTGAATTGTTGGAGTGATGGAATTGTTAATTTTGACCTTTGCTAGTTGAGACTTTAGAGACTAGCCTAGATATTGGCTTTGACTATGGTGACTTGGTTAGCATGGTGGGACTCTAGTCTAACTTAAGTCGACCCAAGTTGACTTGTTGGACTTAGTTGCATGAAGAGATTAGGTGTTATAGGTGCTTGAACAAATAGCTAAGAGATTGATCCATTTAGCCTTGCACTTGGCCCAAAGCCCATTAGTCATCAACCCTAACCCTAATTCTTCCTATTGTGGCCAGCCTAGGGATTCCTCCCTCTATTTAATGTCTCTTATTCCTTTCTTGCCTCCTTTTACACCACATCCATTTTTGGCAAGAGCAAGGTTTGTCCATTCTTCAACTTTTTTTATTTTATTTATTTATTTTCTTTTTTAACCCTAGTCTTTTGCAATAGGATCTAAACCATGTCTATTTTCTGTTCATGATGTGAAATCTCAGCTTTTGAACAATTTGGAGCTTTTGTGTTGCAAGAAGGATTCTCATTTCTGAAGCTTTTTCTTGAGTTTGACACTCAATAGGTAAACTATTCAAACCACTTCATTTTCTTGATTTTTTTGCATGGTTGCATAGATCTAGCAGTCCCCTAGCTGTGGTGTGAGTCTTGGGTAATTTTGTGTCAATTTCGTGTCCGTACCGGACACGTATCAGTTTACATGTGTATGTGTTTGATGAAATGCTAATGTAAGTTTTATTTTGTTAATTTTAAAATATATTTGAATGATATTGTAGCCCTATATGTGTAGATCACAACCCCATTTGTCTAAGTTGATTTTTTATGTCGTTTTGTGTCAAAAACTGATACGGACACGCCGCACGAGACAGTGTCTCGAGTGTCCTGCTGCTACACGTGTCGTGCTTACTGCACATGCCATGTGGACCCATCAAACTTGGTATGGAGGTTGGGGAAGTGACTGACAAGTCACTCGCCCAGTTTCATGACTTCTCGTGTCGTATCACACACGGAATTCGTGGTGCACTGGTTTTGAACTACATTGTTACGTACGAGATTTCTCTTCTGATACGCTTTTGTAACTCAGATACGACACCACTTAGACACGAATTAGGGTGCCTAACACGAAGACCTATACTAGACCTAACCTCTAGACATGAGCACGACATGTTATGGGTCGTGTGTCATGTGCACGAGCCCGTGATACGCTTGCACGAGACTATGCAGTGCAAGTTCGTGTCTGTGTTCATGTGACTCATTTGGACATGTTTGTGTCAAGTTTGTGGACACCATATCACTTGTATGACATGTACACATGTGCACGATTTATTACCAACCCTTTAGTTTGGATTTTCATGTGTTTCGAATTGTATTTGATGTTTATCCCTAAATTTCCTGATACGTACGCTGTGGTTTGTGTGTTCTGTGCATTCAAACTGGTTTAAACCATTTTTAAAAATGTAAATTTATATGTTATATGTTATATACGATATACATATATACATATATATATATATATATGTTATATGTTATATACGATATACATATATATATATATATATATATATATATATATATATATATATATATATATATATATATGAGATGTTGATTCTTTCCTAGATTCATATTTGACAATGTTTGGTTTAGGTTCTGGCATGTTAGGTTACTTATAATACTTGATATCCTGAACTATATGTTAGCTGAACCATTACACTTGTATATGACTGAACTGAAATATAAAACATGTTAATATACACTTTGATATATCCTATAACACTATACTGAACACACCTTAACACAGGTATGTCAATGCAACTGAACACTTTGATACTTGACTGAACTGAGCATGTATTTATACATTTCTATACACACATGTCCTGAACTGAACACTTGTATACATGTACACTTAAGACAGCCTATTTTGCTGCCAACCTATATACATTTGTCTGAACACACACTCATTGACACCTTAACCCTGCTATACCTCTTCACATTGACACACACTTACATGGTTGGTTTGAACGCACACACTACATACTGTCCTAACTAAACCAGAGAACCCACATTGCCATGTGACACATTTAAAACCCCTCCACATGTACACTACTTCCTGCCACACTACTTGCTTCCCCCTCTATATCTCTCTAACATGTATGTAATATATATGATTGCCTATATATATTTTGTATATGTAATATGTGTTTGATGATGAAATATGGATATGTATGTAGACATGATAGCCTATATATGATTCCTATATGTATGCCCATATACATTGAGTATATATATGTACCTATATATGTAATGTGTGTGATGACTTGTGTAACTTTGAAATTATGTGTGAGTGCTAGCCTAGGCTTGGTTAGGTTTAGTAAGACTTGATTGGACTATGATTGAACTAGTTGACCTAGTTTGACTAGTGTAGTTGACCAGAGTTGACCAAGAGTTGACTTTGACCTAGATGACCTAGAAATCATATAGAATGCATTGTAATCTTCAGTATTACCATTCTGGACATGTTGTGACCTGTGTTGCTCTGTTTAGGACTCATCTACTCTGTCTGGACATATATATATTCATCGAATACTCAGGATACCAGGCGAGTACATTCTCTGACCGTTTCATACTTGATAGAATTTATATTTATGCTCTAGATTACTTTACTTGATGATGTCACGTTGTTAACATGGATTGGTACTATATGGATCCTTCATGAGATGTTATCCCCCTCGAGAGCATCGGGTTACAGTATGTCATGTGCGTTTCACTTTCATCATATACTCCGGTGCTTTCACCATTCATGTGCACTCTTGTGATTCATGTACTCTCATGTTCACAGAGCCCCCATGTATACATTCATGTACACCCATTTATGGGCCTTCGTGTGATGTGCAATAATATTACCTGTCTGGATCCTTGTGTATTGATTGGGGTACGGGGGACTATAAATGGTCATGTGAACAATTCTAAAGTAGTATACTCATGTGCAAACTCTTAGATTACTCATGTGCAAATTCAAGCCATTCACATGTCTATCTTGTACTCTACATCACTAGCCACTGTTAGTTCTTTAATTATAGTAGATATTTTTTACAGTCATCTTTTTTACTTTATATATTTCTCAGCCTTTCATGTATCTTACTCTATATCATATTTACATATCCTGTCATATTATGAACTGTGTGAGATGTATTGTGTTCGCTCCCGTCCTGACTGGACCTGTTGAAAATATTACAGATAACATTTAGGAGTTCTGTCCTACATACTATAGAGCAGGCCTAGATGACACATGTGAGCTGGACTCCCAGGAGGACCCAACACTTGTAGAGGATATTACCCCAGTAGTCTAGGCTAGTTAGCCAGACCAGTATTTTACTTATTGTCTTGTCTTGTTTTGGATACACTTTGTACTTATTTCGGGATTTTGTTATTTTGGATATTGTGGAGTTGTTATCTTAGACACTTAGATTCTCTCTCTTATTTGTATTTTATTGTGGATTCTGATCTTATCTATCTATCTTATCGTACTTTCTACCTTAGCTGTGATTGAGTTGTCCATTTCTATATTGTCCTCCATTCGGAGCGTATATATTGTACAGGTACCTTACTATTGTTAGATGTATGTGACCTATGACAGCGTTCTACCGTCGATACTGTGGCGTACGCCGGACGTACCCACTTCTCGTGCCCCTACACCGGGTGCAGGTCGTGACAGGATGTGTCAGATCCATACTGACTTTATTCACCCACTTTTGGAATTCTTGCACCCAATGGTGGGATCTTGGCCATTCGAGGCATGGGCAATGGACATCATCGGCACGATTGCCCCTCCCTCATCAAAAGGTTGTCGCTTTATTCTCGCTATAACCGACTATTTTTCCAAGTGGTCGCAAGCTAAACCACTCGTGGAAGTAAAAACCTCCAATGTGATCAAATTCCTCAAAAATCATGTCTTTTACCGGTTTGGGTTACCTCGGAGAATCATCCACGAGAATGGTCCACAATTCGTCAGCGGCACCTTCCGTCGTTTCTGTGACCAGAACCAAATTCAGAGCATAGAGTCGACAGCCAATAACCCAGCAGCTAACGGGTTGGCAGAGGCTTTCAACAAAACAATTATCAAACTCCTTAAAAAAAGTCGTGTCTTCCAATAAGCTCGACTGGAATGAAAAGCTCGGCAAATGCCTCTGGGCTTACCGAACCATGGTCCGTACACCTACTAGCAGTACGCCTTTCTCACTTGTATACGAGAGTGAAGCCGTGCTCCCTTTTGAACTCCAAATTCCCTCTCTATGGGTGTCTCTTAACTGTCATATGACTACAGAGGATAATCATCGCTTGTGACTACAAGAATTGGAAGCACTTGACGAAAAATGCCTTCAAGCTCAACAGCGCATTGAGCTACACCAGGCATAAATCTTAGGGACCTTCAACAAAAAGGTCAAAGAAAGGTCATTTCGGGCCGGTTATCTTGTTTTATCTGTTCGAAGGCCAATGATTATGACTCACAGGACTGCCGAAAAGTTCCAACCTAAATGGGAGGCCCACTACAATAAATATGGCATACAATAGCAGTTTATCTATAGCGTTCAAGCCTCCCTGCTATAGAATGTCATCATCAATAGCATTCATTCCGCAGTACTATTAAAAGAGCGTACAATAGAAGTTTATTTATAGCATTCGAGCCTCCATGCTATTATAATATCATCATCCATAGCTTTCATTGTGAAGTGCTATTAAAAGTTCAGACAATAGCAGTTTATCTATAGCGTTTATGCCTCCCTGCTATTTTGCTGTTAACAGAACTTTATATAGCGTATTATGAACGCTCTTAAAGGTATAGTTTTTTCTGGACGCTACTTATGTTGCTATGCCCGTATGTCAAAGTAAGGTATCCAGTTCGATTAGGAGCGGCATCGTATTCTATATATTTTACATGATTAAAACACTATAGCAAATTTGACGTGAAAGCATACAAATTTATAAAACCCACATCCAACATTTATAAAACATATAGCCTAAACCCCCTAATATTACTACAACCACTACACCGAAAGAGAGATTTCCTAACATATATATTTTTGATTACTAACGGTTTTTGACTGTTACTAACAAATAACACTAAAAAAGTGTTAGAAAACCAAAAAAAACCGTTGGTATAAATAAAAAACTAAAATGCAATATAAATATTAATAACACATAATATTAATATTACAACAGTTTAAAATGGTTGGTAATCTAATAAAAAATAAACAAACTCCTTCCCGTGTCTTTCACGTGTTTGAAAAAAGTGTTATTGGGGGGAAACACTTTCCATTCCCCCTATTTTCATCGAGAGACCTAAAATCTCTGCTCCCGTCTGCTTTCCCCCATTTTCCTCAAGAGCCCTAATGCTTCTCCTCTCCGGCTGATGCTTTTCCCGTGAGCTTCTGAGTCTAGTGGTGCTTCTCCGAGCGTCTCTCTCACTCTAAAGGTACGTCTCTCTCCCTCTTTGAAGATAATTTTTTTCAATTTTGACATTTTTCTCGTTGTCGTCCACTTAGACTTTCTTGATCTCTTCGATGAGTAGCCAACAAGCAGCTAATATGAACGGGCGGGCAATAACATTTCAATCAAAAATGTTATTGTCCAATTTTGCTAGGGTTTCTGATTTTGATCATATTATTGTTTCAAATTGATCTTTGGTATGTAATTTTTGTTTTCTAACAAGGAATTTGGGGAAAGCCCTAGTTTCCAGGACTCATGGCACCCAGGTGACGAAGAGGATCTTGAAGAAGCACTTCAAGAGGACAAAGAATGACAGCAAGATATCTGTCAAGGCGAATAAATAATTTTTTTTCCTATTTATATTTTGTTTTGTTGATTTTGGGATCAATTTTGTTGAATTTTCGGAAGAAAAAATCTATAACCAAATTCTTCCAACTGATTTTGGGATCAATTGTTCCTATTATAACGTTCTCTGGGGGGCTCCTCGCTCTCCGGGGGAGGGGGTGGTAGGCATCATTTCCTTGAAAATTGTTTAAGAGGTCATATATATGTTAGACATTTTCCTTAAAGGTTTTTTTTTGTTTTTGTTTTTAATGTCTTCGGGAAAGCCCTCTTTGTTCTTCCAAAGAAAAACTCATATTTGGGTGATTGACTCAGCTTATATAATTTATCTTAGATGGAAACCTTATGTTTTTAAAATAAATCAAGCTGCACCATGTGTGCTGAATTTTTATAATTCATTTTGCTTCTGATATGTTCTCGAATCACGCTGTAGCACATGCCTGGAGAGAGATTTGATTTAGGCTATATTATTGCTTTTGGACGACTTTTGAGGAGGATTTTCCTTGGACTTGAGAAGGCTTCTTGGTGTCTTTAGGTCCACGTATTTGCGTACGCATGCTTTGAGGATAGAAGTACTAGGTGTTTTATTGTATTGGTATTTTGCTTAACTATAATCATATTGTTTAAATTTTGTATCATAATTTTCATATATTTTTGTAGCGGAAAGATCACCTGAAGATCTAAATACTTTTATGCGCTTGTAATGCCTTTGTTTGGAATGCGGATTTAAATCAGATGATCAGAGAGTTCCATGGAACTTGATTAATTATAGTAGCTACCATTTTTATAGATCTCAAAGTCATTATTTTCAACACATAGATTAAGTCAAATTACTTTTCAAGTTGATAATCAAATGTGACTATTGCTAAATCATATATTAGTTAGTTCCATAATAAATGTTTTCAACAAAAGAAATAGAATCCAACTAATGTTGGTTCAAAGGACTCCATAAGCTCTTTCATTTATAGATGTTTAAGACCTAGAAATCATTTTGAACAGTGTGGATCATGCAATGGGATTACCTACAGATTGCTAGATTAGCTTTGGTCAAGGTATTAGTGTTAGACTGCATCCGAAACACAATCTCTCTCTCTCTCTCTCTCTCTCTCTCTCTCTCTCTCTCACAGACACACATACACACATACGATCGGTGATAAAAATCATGCTGCGATATAGAAAGACCTTCCCGTTAAGACGTACACATGTTGCGAAGGACATGAGATAGATGTCATTTTCTCATCTAATACAAAAATGTTGGACATAGCGAGAAAGCTATATGTATCCAGTCATACCATGATTTTTTTTACTATTTAGGAGGATCCATCGTGTATGTGTGTGTATGGATGGTGGATGGATGTAAATATGACAAATATCAGGCCATAGCAGGAGTTTCTACTATGTCATTGCAGGAACCCTTTTCTCACATGTGGATGGATGGTTTAAATCCATCAGTCTATGTTAGATGTAATTGTAATGCATATGTATACTTATATTCCAAACGTTATAAAACATATGGCATATAGTGTTAGATAAGTGTACATCTATCTGCAGTATATATAGTATAGGGTACACCATCATATACACATTCTTAGCTGAGCTTAGATTCCGTGGAAGCTCAGGCTAGATTCTTCTCTCTGTCAAAAATTATTGTAGGATTCTATTCAGGCATCACCTTTTTCTTTGTGGCTAACCGAGCAGTTTGTGTTGGTTGTGTTCATGTTTAGCAGTACATAAGGTACATAATGAAGGAATTCAATAGTTTGGGTTGGTGAGCTCATTTTTCTCTGAATCAGAATACCACAATTACTGCGGCGTTCTATTTGCATTACCTATTTGATCTGGCCAAGCGAGCAGTTTAGGTGGCTTGGTTTTGTTCATATTTAGTAGTACATACTGTGCATAATGAGACAAGTCAAAAGTTTGTAGAAATTGCACATTCTGCTTTCAACTTTTGGCTAATGTTATTTACACAAACCTGAGAGTGGATTGTAGCAAACTCCTTGATTTACACAAACCTGAGAGTGGATTGTAGGAAACTCCTTGATTTTAAATATAAACCATCTGAAAAAATTTGGTCATTAAACATAAATGTTGTTACACCCAAATAATACATACTATCTCCATAAAACCTGAGTGACCTTTTGTCATTAAGCCCTATATCCTTCTTTTATGATAAACTTGTTTATAGGAATTAGGATCTTATCTTTTTATGCAAATCTAGTATATTTCAGTCATCTTGACGTGAAATGTACTCTTCTAGGTGTTGGTAAGAGTTGCCTTCTTTTGCGTTTCTCGGATGGATCCTTCACTACCAATTTATTACTACAATCGGGTGAGTTCTACTTTTAGCCCTCCTTTTATTACACTAATAAAAATCACAAAATCTTCAACAGATTTGTATTGAGGTCTTGCTGATATTGGTATTTCTATGCAGCATCGATTTTAAGATAAGAACAATTAATCTGGATGACAAGAGGATCAAACATCAAATTTGGTATACAGCTGGCCAGGAGCGATTTTGAACCATCACAACAGGTACTCATACTGTTTAAATCTAGGAGGTCTTTTCATTTAGGTACTACTTTTGCTTAGAGGCTGAAGCTGTTATTGTAACCTCTTTTGTTGGTAGATAATTTTTGAGATGACCCTTTTCTGCTTTGCAGCATACTACCGAGGAGCTATGGGTATTTTATTTGTTTATGATGTTACTGACGAGTCATCATTCAATAGTAAATATCTTCACTTGATTATAAGCCACTTTTTAATACATTTATTACTAATAATAATTTTCTGGTTACTGAATCTTGCAGACATTAAGAACTGGAGCTGGAACATTAAACAACATTCTTCTTATTATCGGTAGGCATTCACATTAATTTTTGGTCAAGCATGCATTATAATGCATCAATATGTTGATGTTAAGAGTAATGTTATTTATGAAACTAAGAGTTACTGACTATATTAGAAACTTTCAAGTTGAGTAGTAGGATGCAAATTCTTGACATGAAATTCTATTCCGAAGTTATGAAATGATACTAGAAACTCTAATCTACTGTTTCATCTGGCTTTAAATTTTCCAAACTTCACCTTTTTTTTACTGTTCCATTGTTTCTATACTCTTAACCTTAGAAATTCCAGATGATTCTACACTAATCATAATTAGCACAACAAACTTCTCAGGAAGTACAGGATGAATTTATGCCTATGCTGAATTTGAAATTGATTATAGATACAATTTAATTGACTAGTTATCCCTAATAACAGTTTTCATAATATTTTGATTAACTTTAACATATATATATATATATATATATATATATATATATATATATATATATAAAGTAGTCATTTGATATATATAAAGTAGTCATTTGATATATATCTCATGTTTATGATTTGGCGGCACTTTGCTTTGTTATATAGATTGTATCTTGTTATTGCACTGTATATGTCTTTTTGCTTAACAAGACATTTTTGTGCTATCATGTTTATTGTATATATAGCCACTATCAGTTAAAAAAGAAAAAAAACTTATAGCATGATAAATCATGAGGAAATCAGGAAACCTATGGATGTGTTGGCTTTTGATGTGGGCATTATATAAGGGTCTAGATACATAGACTTAAATTGTTTCTGACATTCTACAAATAATGCACAATGAAGACTTAATTTGTTTCCAGAATGAAGCAAATCTATGATCTTCATCAATTTGTCATTCTCTTGTTAAGCTATGGACATTTAGATATATGATTAGTTTATGTGACTCTAACCTTATAATGCATTTCTTTTTTCGGCACTGAACTAATCCACATATTTATTTATTTTATAATTTTTATTTTTCATTTTATTTCTTACGAGCAGGCAAGGGATGTATTATTGTTGCATCAAGACCTGTGATTCTTACCATATTGAAAAGGTACAAACTTTTGTAAGAACTTTAAATTCTTTGTTTGCACAAATCATATGTTGTGTGACGTGAATGGTGTTTTTTGGCATGCCAGTATTGTACACAAAATATTATGTTTAGTTTTGCTTATTTTCTTTGAAGTTGAGAAAAGAGAGAAATTATTATTGCCAATCCAGTGAACTAAGGAGATTAGCTAGCTACAAGTCCATCGAATATACAGGTACAAATTGTCAACCAAAGTGGCATATAATAAGTTATATTTGTTTGAAGCAAAAGGCGCCCATTCATTATACCTTTGCATGTCCTGTCTTTTGGTGCTCCAGGTACGTAACATAGCATGTCTTGTCTTTTGCGATATTTGAAAGAATTTTGGTGCTGAAGAGGAAATACATTTTATTTGTACCTTTATTTGTAGGTTGTAGAATCGAGGATTCTCAAGTTTCTCCTTTTGACCTACTACAGTTTAGTCAAGTGAATCAACTAATAATGTATTTGAGCTTTTAATATTCTGCTTCTTACCTTTATCCTCGTTCAATTCATATGCTTGAAAAATAGAAAACATTATTCCATTTTTTCCACAGATGTACCAAGATGTATTTGGGTTTTACAGGTAAGTGAACATGAAACCCAAGCTCATCTGCTCCTCAATAATTGAATATGTTAATTGGTCTGGCTTACTGTTTTGGAACACAAAAGTAGTAGTATTTTCAAGAGGACTTGAATGTCAAGCTAGGCTAGGCATACATGTCTTTGGAGGCTAACAAATTACCTTTAATAGGTTTCTGAAGCATCTGTTAGCATAAACCGGAGTACAATTATTGTTCCTACAGGAAGTTCCGACGAAGAAGGATGGACAACATTCAGGAACATTTTGCTTGAGATCAATGAAGAGGCTTCACGATTATTTATTACATCAAATCAGGTAATCTGAAAAGTTACTCTTCTATAGATGTATCCCAATAGTTTGGGAGTGTATCTCCCATGATCACTTCCAAGTATTTATTTGTCAAAAACAGCAACATGTTGAACCTTCCAAACATCTTCGTGGACTTTCAGACGATGTGGGTGCTGGATTCATATCAGGCCACAACAACCAATCTGCCTCTAGGCCAGACTTGAATGTCAACGACCGCTTGGTTGAAATCTTTAATTCGGCATGGGTTCACCTTTGAATCAGAAACTGACATGGAGGTAACAGTTCCTTTTTACAAATTTTTTGTCCAAATATTATATCTTATTCAGTTATGTACTTCTCATGAATTTTTCTATGACTGATAATTTCTCTGGGCCACCGGTTGGGCTCATGTACGATAAACTTTTCATTTAATGATCTTGTGTGCAGGTTATTATTAGTTTTTCATCATATTTTGAAGCAATAAGGAAAGAGTTGATCGAGCTGCAAGGAGGAAAGAGTCGATCGAGCTGTATTTCAACCTCATGCATTTTGTATAGAAATGGAATGGTTTTGTTTGTACATCTTGGATTCTCTTTACATGAAAATTTTGTTTTGGACTGCTATTTCGATCACTTTAGGTGTTCAACAAGTTTTTGTACATCTTGAATGTTTTAATGAAAATGTATGAATTTATTTATTTTGGGAAACCTTTTCTATATCTTGATTGATCGAAATGGAAGTTGCGATTGAAATTATTGAAATTAAAATTGCGATTCAGTATAAATTTTTATATGGTTAATTGTATGTGGTGCACAGGTTAATTGTATGTGATACAGAATATGTTGTTCAGAAATGCTATAATAAATAAACAACATTAAAGAACGCTGTTAACAAACGTTATTAAGAAACTATAGCGTTCGTAAATGCTATGTAAACTCTATAGCATTTGTCACTGCTATAACAAGTCTATAGCGTTCATAGACGCTATAGTAACTCAATAGCGTTCATGAATGCTATGACTTTCTTATAGCGTTCGTAAATGCTATAACGCTGGTATAGCGTTCTTAAATGCTATAACGCTGGTATAGCGTTCTTAAATGCTATAACCTGTCTATAGCGCCATGGAACGCTATAATCCATCAATAGCATTCATGAACGCTATAACTTTATAGCGTTCTTGTACATGGGATAATTATAGCGGGGGCATTTATAGCTGGCAGAATATGCTATAATAGGCATTCTACAGCATTCTGAGCACGCTATCGTATCCCATATCTGTTGTAGTGAGGGACCATTTGTTGTTGAAATGGTCTATTCTAATAGTGCGTACCGGCTAGCAAAACCTAACAAAGATTTGCTCATGATGCCTATTAACGACAAGTTTCTTAAGAAATATTATGTGTAGATGTCTAGTTTATCTTCCATTCCTACTTTTTATTTTTATCGCATCTTTATCTGAATGCCTACCATGTCCATATTACCTTTGAGTATGCATTCTTACCTGTCGATCTTGTCTCAACACGTCTATATTACCTCTGTTGACTAGACCGTCATATGATTTATCATCGATACCTAGTTCTAAGCGTCTTCATGATGAGATGACTAAACGAATAAGTTTCCTGAGAAAACAAAAATGTCCATACTACCTCTAAGTTGTTCTTAGTTTCCTTACCATGTTCTCTTAACTTCTGAGTAAGTTACCAATCTAGAATCCAACGTTTTTCAACGTCCATATTACCTCTGAACAAACATCTTTTCTATCCTTTAAGAAAATGCATCAAAGAAGACGAGTCTACGAAAGTCCGCAATCACAAGAAATTCACATAAAGCTAGCAAAAAGGAGATAAATTTTTCATTGATATTCATGATTACATATGATGAAAATCTACTACATGAAAAAAATCTTTGGCTCACTTTGCCCCATTGTAGAAGGAAGTGATGTGACAAATCCCCTATGGCAAAGGGCAGTAATGTCACAAAAACTCCAGCACTGGGCCTGCATTAATTTTTTAAGACAAGTAGGAAGTCCGTCTTGAGTGTGCAGAGTAGTTTCCACGCCCATGTGGAGAAGCTATTAGAAGACAGGGTTCCAACCTAGACAATCAATTCTAACCCGGTAGATTTAGCACTATATCGACGGACAATATGTCTCATCTCGGGAGTAAAGGCAGCTAGTATGCTGAATAAATAGGGATCGCTTCGCTTGATCTCATTACAAGATCCCATATCAGGTCGGTGGTCTCTTCGAACGAACTCATGATATCCTTCCAGGCCCCATCTAAATTGGCATGAGTTATTATGCAACATGCACATAGACAAACAAAAGTGTCAATCTCATAAAAAGACTTGAAAAGAAAATCACATCCTGAAAGATGCTCCAGGCGCACGATAGAGGATGAACGTGTCAGGCGTGCCATCCAGAAAGCAATACACAGGTGCAATCGCACGCAAAAGTAAGTCTTAGCGTGCAATACATTGATAGCATCAGCATGCCTATATGATAGCACGCTTACACTATCGCGTGCATCAGAAACTTGTGCACACCATGTGTCGATGAAGGCACGCTTTGCATGTACATCCGTATTGTGACGGAGTGCACTCGCTATAGCTTGGGGTAAAAGGGGAGTATGTGCTACAGTAGCGAGCGCCCTAAACATGCCAGCACTCATGCCCTCCAAAAAATTAAGTATTGCACGTATTATCGCCTCCGATTGCTTACCATCAACTACAAAGTGCATCACGCCAAAATTGAGTGACGTATCGACGAGAGTGCCAATAGTGTCTCGGCGAGAGATACAAGTGGCACTTCGGCAAGGGCTTCGAGCAGCCTCGTCTTGAGTTCACTCTCCTTTCCGGTGAAGAAAGGAGTAGGGAGATCCTCGACATCGACCATGGAGCAAGAGGAGAAGAGAAACGAACAAAAGCTCTCCCAAGAGCCTATATTAATAGACTCAAATTCGTATTTAAGGCAACAAACTTGACATTAATGGCGATGAACTTGACGCTTCAACTTTCGTGCCGATCGGCTTTCCAAAAAAACCCAAAGCCTATTTATAGGCCTCAAAGGACGTGTGCTTTGAGAAGAAGAGAAAACAAACAGTTATCTCATCAAGATAGAGCAGAACCAACCAATTTTATCCAGAAGGAGATTGTATAACCTCATGCTAGCGCACATTCAAAGTGTTTCTAACTATACAAAAAAGTTAGAAAACTTTGAAGGGGGTCTTGTAGGCGCTTGGGTCGTACGCCCTAAATGATCAAACTGTGCCTCGCGCCTTACTCTAGCACTAGCCTGGTAATGAGCTATACATGCCTAATCTGAGTGGCATGATATCAGAAAGAGACGTCTCGATCTCTATGCTTTGGGCCAATTATGCCCCATTGAGGGTGCGCCCCTCTCTCTTCGCGCCTCACTTCCATGGGAGCACCTGATTCATCGTGCCTCCTGTAAGACTCGTCTCACAATATCGATATTTATATACGAATACGTATTTTTGTACTATATTTCGTATTTTCTTGATTTTTAGAATATTTTAAAAAATTTCCAACTTATAGATTTTCTCCTTAACCGGCATACTGCCAATATACCAGTGTATACCGACGACATGCCTGTCACTCCTATTTTTTTCGTTATACGTATTTTCAGTATACGTATAAGGATTTCTGACATTTGTCAGGTGACCAGTGTTTTGACTTGTCTTCCTTAGCCTTGACTTGGTTTAATCTTGACTTGGTTTAATTTTGGTTTTGTTCAACTTTGTATGGCTTGGTTTGGGTTGGTTTTAGATGAGAAAAGTTTTGTACAAAAACCAACTTCTCTCTCTCTCCTCTATTTTTCATTTATTTTTCATCTTCTTCTACATTTACTCCTCCTCCAACCTAGGCAAGTACATCTTGCCAAATCTTGAACAATGTTGTTTTATTTATTCTATTCTCTTCCTTTCATAATTCTAAGCCTCTTTAGAACTTGAAGTTTTCGGTTTTAATGGTTATATTTTTATAGATCTAAGTTTGTAACTTTTTTTTATTTTTCTTGGTTTTGATCTCTTAAACTTTTTTATTTTCGAAAAATAATGATTCCATATTATGGGGAATTCAATTCTACCCAATTTTAGCTTTTTGAACAGCTTGATTTTGATTTCGTATGAGGAAGTTATGCCATTTTCGTGTTCATGGGTTCCCCACACCTTTTGGTGCTGTCAGGACGATGAACAGTGTTGCCGCAGCATTTTTGCCCTGCGTCGTACTTACGCCGTAGGCATTTTGCCCGCACGAGCAGCACAACTTGTGCGCCGTACGCCCGTACAATTTCTGTCGTGCGTCGTGCTTGTGCGCACCTTGTGTCGTGGGCAATTTTGCCCGCGCGCACAGCGCAACTTGTGCGCCGCGCGCCCGCGTGATTTCTGTGGCGCATCGTACTTGCACGTACCTTGTGCCGTAGGCATTTTTCTCGCACGCGCAGCGTAAGTTGCGCGCCGCATGCCCGCGAGATTTCTGTCGCTTGCCAGCGAGATTTTTGCCGCGCTTCCGCACGCCGTGCTTGTGCGCACCTTCCGCCGTGGGTATTTTTGCTCGCGTGCGCAGTACAACTTGCACGCTGCGTGCCCGCACGACTTTCTTCCGTGCACCCGCACGCCGTGCTTGCGCGCACCTTGTGCCGTTGGAAGTTTTGCCACTGTACGCGGTGTGTTTTGCGTATAGTGCGCAGACCGTGCATCGTGCGCTGTGGACAGTTTTGCCTGCGTGTAGCGTGCTCGTGCGAGAATGGCTATTTATGACTTTTTTGCCTGTTTGAGCTATTTTGTAGCTAGAATCTTGTAAATTTTAAACATGAAAGTTGTAGATCTTGGTCTTGGCTTCAAGAATCTTCTTATTTCACCTTAATTGGAGTTCATATGCAACTAAAAATTTCAATTATAGTTTTTGGTCTTCTTTGCGTGTTTTTTGGACTTGGCCTAACTTGTGACGACCCGACTTGATAACTTGCTAATTTTGAACTTGACTTAAATAGGACAACATAATCTCCTCTTGATGATCTTGTATGATTAAAGAATAATTGTACATCCTATGTACACTTGACATTCGCACCCGTACTCACTTTTATTCCTTCTCACATGCCATGACATGTCCTTTCTTTTGATTTTTTTTCTTATATGCTATGATATGTATTGCCATGCCTCCCCAGATCTATTGTACTTTACTATCTATGCCTTGTGAATTTCTTTGTTCTGGCTTATCGTAGCGTACTCTTGACACATGCCTTCTTTGCTTACTAGATAGTGGCCCGTCGTATTGCACTCTCGTTACACGCCTTTCTTTGCTTACTAGATAGTGACCCGTCGTGGTGAACTCTTGTATATGTCTTTTCTTGTTTACTAGATAGTGACCTATCGTGGTGCACTCTTGTACATGTCTTTCCTGGCTTACATGATAGTGGCCCGTCGAGGCACACTCTTGACCAGTACTCCGGACATGACAAGTAAATCTAACATGACATGAAATCTGGATTACTGTTGCGACAGCCAATCCTGGCTAATTAAGTATTACTCTTGTCTTGACACCCTAGTTAGCTAATGTATCAAACCGTAATCATTGCTTGGCCGTGATTGATGGATGGAGTCCAATTCAGTCTAGTTTTGTCTAGGCAGTGTCCGTATATGTTTATTTCAGTATATAATGGTTTATGCCTTACCTTTGTCGATAAATGATTAGAAACTAAGTTATGTTTAGGAGAAGGATTAAAATCCCGGTCCTTGTTTGGTTTACGGGTTGTAACTTGGGTTTCAAAATAGTTCCTATGTCATCTTATCATTTGTCGTTCTATATAGTTCTCACATGCTCTCATGCCCTAGTTATCTAACATGCCCACATGTCCCAATTATCATACATGTTTACATAGCCCGGTTACCTTTGTAACACCCCTGGATTTTGAATTATTCTTTTATTATTTATTTGATTTAAATAGGAATTTATGGAATTTATGAGTATTTTTATTAAATTATTATTATTAAATATGACCTTAGCCATTGTTGAGTTTTGGAGCACAAGACGTCTAGGAATTGTGGCACAGATGATATAGCAGTGAGCCTTGACTAGTGTATTAGCCATGCTAAGGGAGGTCTAGCCATAATAATGCCCGAACTAGGAAAACCAGGCCAAGTTGTGGAAAGACTCATTTAAATCATTTAATTAGTTATTATTTAAAATATTGATTTTTTAGATGACCCGGTTGTACCCAGTCAGCCCGAGCCGGACCCAAACCAATTCCATGCCCATGTAAGCATTTAGTGGACCAAAGACGACCATGTAGGCCTATTTTATGTGTATACAAATATTTCTTAATTTATTTAGAAATTTATATTGTGTTTTTAATTATTTTATTATTGTACAAAAATTTGTATTTTATTATTAAATAATGTTTAATAAAAATTGTACCGTTTTATGGACCCAAATAAGGGGTGTGGTAATGTTCACCCATGGGGATAAATTTTATTATTTTATTATTATTAAGGTAATTTTTTGTGATTAAATAATCATCGTTATTATTATTGGATATTATTAATTGATTTTAACACCAATTGAGTTGTTATACATACGTATAGATATTTAAATTAATTAATTATGAGGATAGATAATATAGGGATTTTTCTGAGATTTTATTTGGTATATTTAGATATATGTACATATCGATATATATGCATATATCTATATATATATATATATATAAAAAATATATATATATATATATATATATATATATATATATATATATATATATAATAGAAAAAGGAGATAAGAAAAGAAAAGAAAAAAAAACATATATATATATGTGATCAGTGACCGGCACTGTTCACTTCTCCTCTCCCCCGAACTGTGTCCGAACCCGAGAGGGAAGAGATCCTTTTTAAGATTTGATTTGATCAAATCTGACTTCTCCCAAATCTTGATCTCTTAAATCCGAAAATTTCTCCTATCTAATCTACATTGGATTCTCCCCTAATCTAACCAAAAACCTAATCGGATTTGGATTCTAAATCAATCCAAAATTGGATTTAAAAACCGAAATATATATATACGTCCAGTCGAAAGTTTGACTTAATCGACATCTTCCCAACTCCTACCAACCCCGACCTGTTCGCCTAGCTTGGGCGAACGTCCCCGGCCTACTGCGCCACCGTGCCACCGCCGTACGCCGCCGCACAGTCGCCGTCGACAGCAAGCACCCGCGCGGAATAGGGGACACAGCCGACAGGCCGACCTTGAGGTACCACGTTTCCCGATTAAAATTCTTCTTCGTTACTCGACCAAAACTCGAACCAATTGATTCGTCTAGAAGACAACCTAACCAACTAGAACCCCTATAAACTAGTTTAGGATAGATCGATCCGATCGCGACGAAAAATTCAGTCGAAATCGGAGAAAAACTACAGAACTCATGTTCTGTAATGACAGTGTTCACCCCATATTGAAAGACCAATATCTCCCAATCCGAATTGATTTTTCAAAATCTAATTTGACAATCTTGAAGACAACATATACGGCTTCTAGACGCTGTTTACGGATTTTAGTTTCGTCTATTATGCACCAAGAAAAATCGATTTGAAAATTAGGAAAAAAACTTAGAAAACTGTTTTCGAAAACTTTGAAATTCATCCACACGACGTGCGTCCCGCCAATCCGGGTGACGTGGTCACGAACCGAAAGCATCGAAAGCTGCGTAACAGCTTCATGGTCGTGTGGGCTTTGACGGAATTCAAATTGGTCGCGTGTGCGCGACGAATTTGATGCGTATCCGTCGAAAATTACCGTATCGGCCCTTTTTGAAATTCTCTAATTACTTTGTGCACGCTCGTCAGATCGAGACGAAACTTACGCCAACTGGACCGTATCGTTTTTCTGGTCCTGTATGCCAAGTTTGGTCCGATTCTGAGACAGTTGACTGGATCGCCGTTTTGCGGGCCCCACGGTCCAGTTCAACGGGCGATTTTGTGCACGGCTCATCGGAATCCAAAATTGGACATACCGTTGGGTTCGTATCGTCAAAACAAATCTGTAGACATGTAGTTTGATGACTTTAGAGACCATTTACTTTGGCACGCTTTTCGATGCAAAGCGGGTCCAACGGCGGACACCGTTTTGATCCGAAATTACCGTTTTGTCCCTGTATCCAGAATTGGACTTATGGGTAGGCTATTCTAGCTATTTTGCTCATTCTGGGACTGTTGGAAATGTTTGTTTCATCATTCGGAGGTGTTTGCGGGAGTTCAGGTTTTGTGGCTCTTCAATTGCAGGACTTTTGCTACCACCAGGCAAGTACACCTTGCCAAACTCTTCAGTATTTATATGCTTTCCTGTATTTTCAGTATTTCTTGCTTTGTTACATATCCCTCATATTTCCTCTTGTGATTCTTTCTAGTTACACGTGCACGTAGATTTTGATTTTTCTTTCTTTACTACTTGTTCTATCTTTTCTATCTTGTTCATGTCTAGTGATAGTATTGATATACCCAGGCCTGTCAATGGTAGACCGAAAATCCGTATCCGATCCGTATTCGAACGGAAAATATCCAAAATTTTGGATACGGATACAGATTCAGATATCATGTCGGATATTTATCGGATATTGGATACGGATATGGTAAGTGTCATATCCGGACCAATAATATCCGAACCAATAATATTTAAATTATTTAATAAATTTAAAATATATTGGGCCAACGGGAATTCAGAATTCAGCCGAAAATATATTGTTTCTGTTGTTTCTTGACAAAATATGTCTTTCAATGTAGAAATATGTTGTTTCTTACAAAATCTGTCATTTCAATGTGAAAATCTATCATTTCTTAACAAAATCTGTTGGTTCTGATTTTTTTATTCTCTTTTTTATTTTTTTTAGTAATCTTATTGGTTCAGATATTATCCGATATCCGTTAAAATTATCGGTAGCGGATACGGTAGCCAAAACTTCTATCCGATAGGATATCGGATTGTTATCGGATATATCCGATAGTTAATGGCTCGGATATGGTAACGCTAATATCCGACCAATAAGCTACCATTGACAGGCTTAGTGCAAAGCGGGTCCAACGGCGGACACCGTTTTGACCCGAAATTACCATTTTGTCCCTGTATCCAGAATTGGACTTATGGGTAGGCTATTCTAGCTATTTTGCTCATTCTGGGACTGTTGGAAATGTTTGTTTCAGCATTCGGTGGTGTTTGCGGGAGTTCAGGTTTTGTGGCTCTTTAATTGCAGGACTTTTGCTACCACCAGGCAAGTACACCTTGCCAAACTCTACAGTATTTACATGCTTTCCTGTATTTTCAGTATTTCTTGCTTTGTTACATATCTCTCATGTTTCCTCTTGTGATTCTTTCTAGTTACACGTGCACGTAGATTTTAATTTTTTTTTTCTGTACTACTTGTTCTATCTTTTCTATCTTGTTCATGTCTAGTGATAGTATTGATATACCTGTGCCATGTTTTTCTGACCTGTTTGACCTGTGCTGGACTTGGACATGACTAGATCGACTTGGCTTCCTAGTTCCTTAGGAGAGGATGTTTTATTAGCCGTAGCTATCCTCTATTGTTAGTGCCTCCCCGGGCTACGATAGAGAACCTATTATAGGACTGTTAGTGCCTCCCCGGGCTACGGTTTTAGCTACGATTAATATTATATTCTCATGACATGTCACCATCTATAGAGTTCTTTTGTGTTATTCTTTTCTCGATTTGGTTATTCCTATATTTTCTGCATGAGATTTACTGTACAGTAGGCATGTATATTATGTGTCTTGCTAGTCCTCTGAGGACCTGGTGATCTCTCCAGGCTTAGTTAGAGACAAGGACTACCCCGAGGTTTATGGTTCAGGAGTCGAGACTGGTGATACACCTTCGCAGGGGGACGAGATAGTGGCTGAAGACTTCTCTTGAGACATGTCTCTTCATTCATAGACTTGCTATTTTATTTTTTTTCTTTTCAGTGGACATGTAGTGGATTATGTATTTCTTTACTGTGGTTTCGGGATGTCTTACCCGCACAGTTACTTTCATACTTCATGTTGGACAGATTTCTTTATTAGTATCATTTTATTGGACTTGATATTTTGTGTCATATTTCTGCGTGGATGAGATTAGCTGTGTACCTGTGACTTGTATTATACTCTGGGTTGATTATCATGAATTACAGCTTAAGCATTTCGCTAATGGGCTTACTTTGAGATTTGGCCCATTGGTGAAGTATTGCTGGCATGTACCGTATCCTAGTCCTATACGTATTTTGGGACTGGGGCATTACATGTTTTTGTGGTGGCCCATGCAGGTCTACGTTAATCATTTCGGTTACGTTACTGTACCAACATGAGCCTGCGAATAGGATAGAAAGACCCTTAGGATCTCATCCACATATTTATATTGTTTCACGTCCTTGAATTCCATATTTCGACTTCAAAATTATTTCCTTGACATGCATCCTGTTTGATATCTATTTTCCTTTAAGCTTATAAGTTTTGTTTGAGTACAGTGAAATGGACCCGCAAGCCAGTGACGAGAACCCCGCCGTCACCCCACAGGGCGCTATAGTGACTCATGTCGACACGACCCCGCCATCGGTTGGAGGTTCTTCTACCCAACCAGATGATCCAGCAGCTTCGCACCCACCAAGGGTCAGGAGAGACGACATCCCATCCATGCCAGCGCTGCCACCGATGCCACCTACGATGTTTTTCCAGCTTGGACAGACAATGGATCCCCAGCAGCTTTTCCAAACCATCTACGTGATGATGCATACGCAACAACAAATTCAGATGGAGGCCCAACAGAGACAGACGGAGCACATCGAGAATCGCATCGTGACAGCACTAGATAGAGCCACTCCACCAGTTCCCCAGACGACGACGGAAACCATCGCAAACTTTCGCCAGTTAGAGCCAGACAAGTTCTCGGGCAAAGAGGAGCCCACCAAAGTTCATGAATGGCTCACCAATATTGAGCAGCAATTGGAGGCAGCCGAGTTACCTAAAGATCGTTGGATGATTGCCGTCAGGATACAGCTGACCGGCAATGCGCACCACTGGTGGCTTACGAAGAAAAAAAGACTTGGACAGGATAAGGTACTTGGGAGGAGTTCTCCAAACTCTTCCAAGAGATGTTTATCCCTGCCACTTTCAAAGCAGAGCTTCGAAGAAAATTTTTGCACCTCGAGCAAGGCAGCAAGACCGTGGAAGAATACAACGTCGATTTTCTACGGCTAAGTCGCTTCACACCTACATTGATCCAGACTGAAGAAGAGAAGGCCGAGAAATTCTACGAAGGACTGAGCTATAGACTACAGGAGCTTATTGGGGCTGTAGCACCTACCACTTACTTCGAAGTTCTTACTGCAGCACGACGTTTAGAGCGAGTCCATCGAAAGGGAACCAGCGAGAAGCGACCACATCCAACAACACCATCAGCAAAAGCATCATCAGGAGGACCTGAAAGACACATCGTCGTATACCAGCAACCAAGAGTCGCCCCATATGCATATAACGAACTTCCCATCTGCCATTACTGTCAGAAGAGAGGGCATGTCGAAAAGGATTGCCGACGAAGACTAAAGCTGTGTTTACGTTACGGCTCCGATTAGCACCATATCCACACTTGCCCAGAGAAGCGCACTGAAAGACAAGCACCAACAGTACCAGCTCAAGGAGGATATCCACGAGGACCACTTCCTAACCAGGCAACGTAGTTCGAGCGGGCGAGACAACAGGAGGAAGCACCACGACAAGGACAGGCCTTTGCTATGAGGATTGAAGACGGTGCGACAACACAAAGAGCAAGAGACGGTAACAACTTAAGGCTTTTACGATAATGATATAGAGTAGAATATTGGTTATGCTTGCTTGTTACATGTTTTTGCTTAGGAATAACAATAGTAACATAGCACACCTAGACATCTTAGAGCCATAGACATATTTTTCTTCTACCAAAGTAAGTTATTTTAATTTCAAGGACGAAATTCTTTTAAGGGGGGTAGGATGTAACATCCCGGGATTTTTGAATTATTTTTTTATTATTTATTTGATTTAAATAGGAATTTATGGAATTTATGAGTATTTTTATTAAATTATTATTATTAAATATGACCTTAGCCATTGTTGAGTTTTGGAGCACAAGACGTCTAGGAATTGTGGCACAGATGATATAGCAGTGAGCCTTGACTAGTGTATTAGCCATGCTAAGGGAGGTCTAGCCATAGTAATGCCCGAACTAGGAAAACCAGGCCAAGTTGTGGAAAGACTCATTTAAATCATTTAATTAGTTATTATTTAAAATATTGATTTTTTAGATGACCCGGTTGTACCCAGTCAGCCCGAACCAGACCCAAACCAATTCCATGCCCATGTAAGCATTTAGTGGACCAAAGACGACCATGTAGGCCTATTTTATGTGTATGCAAATATTTCTTAATTTATTTTAGAAATTTATATTGTGTTTTTAATTATTTTATTATTGTACAAAAATTTGTATTTTATTATTAAATAATGTTTAATAAAAATTGTACCATTTTTTGGACCCAAATAAGGGGTGTGGTAATGTTCACCCATGGGGATAAATTTTATTATTTTATTATTATTAAGGTAATTTTTTTGATTAAATAATCATCGTTATTATTATTGGATATTATTAATTGATTTTAACACCAATTGAGTTGTTATACATACGTATAGATATTTAAATAAATTAATTATGAGGATAGATAATATAGGGATTTTTCTGAGATTTTATTTGGTATATTTAGATATATGTACAAATCGATATATATGCATATATATATATATATATATATATATATATATATATATATATATATATATATATATATATATATATAATAGAAAAAGGAGATAAGAAAAGAAAAGAAAAAAAAACATATATATATATATGTGAACAGTGACCGGCACTGTTCACTTCTCCTCTCCCCCGAACTGTGTCCGAACCCGAGAGGGAAGAGATCCTTTTTAAGATTTGATTTGATCAAATCTCACTTCTCCCAAATCTTGATCTCTTAAATCCGAAAATTTCTCCTATCTAATCTACATTGGATTCTCCCCTAATCTAACCAAAAAATCTAATCGGATTTGGATTCTAAATCAATCCAAAATTGGATTTAAAAATCGGAGTATATATATACGTCCAGTCGAAAGTTTGACTTAATCGACATCTTCCCAACTCCTACCAACCCTGACCTGTTCGCCTAGCTTGGGCGAACATCCCCGTCCTACTGCGCCACCGCGCCACCGCCGTACGTCGCCGCACAGTCGCCGTCGACAGCAAGCACCCGCGCGGAACAGTGGACACAGCCGACAGGCCGACCGTGAGGTACCACGTTTCCCGATTAAAATTCTTCTTCGTTACTCGACCAAAACTCGAACCAATTGATTCGTCTAGAAGACAACCTAACCAACTAGAACCCCTATAAACTAGTTTAGGATAGATCGATCCGATCGCGACGAAAAATTTAGCCGAAATCGGAGAAAAACCACAAAACTCATGTTCTGTAATGAGAGTGTTCACCCCATATTGGAAGACCAATATCTCCCAATCTGAATTGATTTTTCAAAATCTAATTTGACAATCTTGAAGACAACATATACGGCTTCTAGACGCTGTTTATGGATTTTAGTTTCGTCTATTATGCACCAAGAAAAATTGATTTAAAAATTAGGAAAAAAACTTAGAAAACTGTTTTCGAAAACTTTGAAATTCATCCACACGACGTGCGTCCCGCCAATCCGGGCGACGTGGTCGCGAACCGAAAGCATCGAAAGCTGCGTAACAGCTTCGTGGTCGTGTGGGCTTTGACGAAATTTAAATTGGTCGCGTGTGCGCGACGAATTTGATACGTATCCGTCGAAAATTGCCGTATCGGCACTTTTCGAAATTCTCTAATTACTTTGTGCACGCTTGTCAGATCGAGACGAAACTTACGCCAACAGGACCGTATCGTTTTTCTGGTCCTATATGCCAAGTTTGGTCCGATTCCGAGACAGTTGACTGGATCGCCGTTTTGCGGGCCCCACGGTCTAGTTCAACGGGCAATTTTGTGCACGGCTCATCGGAATCCAAAATTGGACATACCGTTGGGTTCGTATCGTCAAAACAAATCTACAGACATGTAGTTTGACAACTTTAGAGACCATTTACATTGTCACGCTTTTCGGTATAAAGCGGGTCCAACGGCGGATACCGTTTTAACCCGAAATTACCGTTTTGTCCCTGTGTCCAGAATTGGAATTATGGGTAGGCTATTCTAGCTATTTTGCTCATTCTGGGACTGTTGGAAATGTTTGTTTCAGCATTCGGAGGTGTTTGCGGGAGTTCAAGTTTTGTGGCTCTTTAATTGCAGGACTTTTGCTACCACCAGGCAAGTACACCTTGCCAAACTCTGCAGTATTTATATGCTTTCCTGTATTTTCAATATTTCTTGCTTTGTTACATATCTCTCATGTTTCCTCTTGTGATTCTTTCTAGTTACACGTGCACGTAGATTTTGATTTTTCTTTCTTTACTACTTGTTCTATCTTTTCTATCTTGTTCATGTCTAGTGATAGTATTGATATACCTGTGCCATGTTTTTCTGACCTGTTTGACCTGTGATGGACTTGGACATGACTAGATCGACTTCGCTTCCTAGTTCCTTAGGAGAGGATGTTTTATTAGCCGTAGCTATCCTCTATTGTTAGTGCCTCCCCGGGCTACGATAGAGAACCTATTATAGGACTGTTAGTGCCTCCCCGGGCTACGGTTTTAGCTACGATTAATATTATATTCTCATGACATGTCACCATCTGTAGAGTTCTTTTGTGTTATTCTTTTCTTGATTTGGTTATTCCTATATTTTATGCATAAGATTTACTGTACAGTAGGCATATATATTATGTGTCTTGCTAGTCCTCTGAGGACCTGGTGATCTCTCCAGGCTTAGTTAGAGACGAGGACTACCCCGAGGTTTATGGTTCAGGAGTCGAGACTGGTGATACACCTTCGCAGGGGGACGAGATAGTGGCTGAAGACTTCTCTTGAGACATGTCTCTTCATTCATAGACTTGCTATTTGATTTTCTTTCTTTTCAGTGGACATGTAGTAGATTATGTATTTCTTTACTGTGGTTTCGGGATGTCTTACCCGCACAGTTACTTTCATACTTCATGTTGGACAGATTTCTTTATTAGTATCATTTTATTGGACTTGATATTTTGTGTCATATTTCTGCGTGGATGAGATTAGCTGTGTACCTGTGACTTGTAATATACTGTGGGTTGATTATCATGATTTACAGCTTAAGCATTTCGCTAATGGGCTTACTTTGAGATTTGGCCCATTGGTGAAGTGTTGCTGGCATGTACCGTATCCTAGTCCTATACGTATTTTGGGACTGGGGCGTTACAACCTTACATGCTCACATGTCCCAGTTGTCTTCCATGCTCACATGTCAACTTATCTCACATGCTCACATTTTCAAATATCTCACATGCTCACATGTCCAGTTTGTCTTACGCATTCACATACTTCCATTTACTTTACATATTCACACTTTACAATATGTCACACGTTAATTACTTTATGCTCCATGTTGCTTTACTTATTGTCTTTCTATTTTCGGGATAAGTGCATTGGTAGTGCACCAGTCTCGATCAGTGTTTACTTATTTATGTCTCTATCTGTTGCTATGTTAGCTATTACTGGTTTTAGTTCATAAGTTTTGTTTCCTTTGTGGTACTTGCTATTGGGGGTCTGACCATACTGGTTTTGTTTGGCCAAATCTGATAGAAGAGATCGGAGGATCTTCCGTACCATCTACTCGATGGTGACTACCCGGAGCACCAGAGTACCTTAGTGGGTTTTTTATTTCATTCTTCCACTAGTTATGTACCTCCGAGCACGTGTTTATCTCGTATTTTGGATCTTGACATTTAGCCTACGGGCCTAAACATGATTTACGTATTCTAGACTATAGCTAGAGCTTATCAAGTATGACTATTACTCTTACTAGTTCCTCACTTTGTATTACTAGCTTCATGATCATCCATGTATATCTAGTTTGGGATGCTTTACTTTTTTATATCTGATGATCATACTTCTTGTACTTTGCATATTTGCCTGTGATTGAGATACCTAGGATCATTTGACTGAGGATTGACTGTTGTCTTGTAGTATTAACCTCCATGTCTTGACAGCTTATACATTATTTCAGAGTACTGGAGTTCTTTGGTATTACGTAGATGGCCTGGTCCGTCCCCACTTGCCAGTATTCTGGTTATGGGGCGTCACACCCCCACCTATAGTTATTTGTTGCTCTTTTCGAGGCTACATTTAATGAGCATGGCTCTCTCGAGACCACCCTACGATGTTTCGATTCTCGCGCTAGCGACGAACACAGAAGTCAAGGTTCATTCCCCTTGGGAATAGTTTAAACAGGCATGTCACCTTGAGCCTTCCTACGCGCATGTACTTCTACCCCGCGCCTATATACTACACGCCATCTAGGACAGTAATTCCTAGGCGCATGTGTGACTGGGCGCGTGCCATATGTTTAACTCCTAGTCATGCCAAGAAACGAGTATAAAGCATTTTGAGATCCTCTCTAACAACATATCTACTACGTGGCAATCATATATGGTCTTTTCACCAGTGAAGTGTGCACCTGACTGTAACCAACCCCTGTTTAGGGGTGCCATGTTGCGAATTGAAGGCTCACGCCTACCTACACCTTGGCGCATATGCTACCTTCCCTCTCAAGTACAAATTAGAGGGGTTTTCCTTGTAGAAGCATGGAAAATATGGGGTTCATGCGGATCGCAACTGACCGCATGAGTACCCTAGAACAGATTGACCAGCATAAAGAAGATTCGTATGACAGACTCAGCATGCCCCCTGCGGCCCATCTTCACCAGACTGATTTTTGAGTCGCAGAGAGAATAGTTACTTATGTGGCCAAAGCTGATCAACCCTTCTGATAAAGCTGACAAACTCGGAAAGACTGACAGCTCTGACAGCTCTGACACTCTGACAAAAAAAATAAGACGTGATTAGGCAAAACGTTACGCCACCATACTGGACATGGTCATGCGGCCAAAATGATTGCGACACGAGCCGCATGAACTTTATGCGAGTCAATCTATGTGCTTCATGTGGCAAGGGAAACTGTAATCTGACCCGCATGAGCATTATGCGGCCCAGAACATAGAACCTATGCAGCTCAGAAGTCTCCAATCTACATGCGGACTAAGGGAGACTGCCGCATGAGTCTTATGCGGCCCAGCATGGCCGAACACTGAAAGGCCTATGCGGCTCAAAATGACTCAAGCAGACTGATCCTATATTGCGATGAGACACGTGGCAGGCTGACTACATCTCAACCACCCAGATTTGCTACAATAAAATCTCAAC
Organism: Iris pallida; assembly: GCA_029216955.1. Classification (NCBI taxonomy): domain Eukaryota; kingdom Viridiplantae; phylum Streptophyta; class Magnoliopsida; order Asparagales; family Iridaceae; genus Iris; species Iris pallida. Next base: position 90,185 of record JANAVB010011637.1, on the reverse strand, counting down.
AACCCCCACCAGCTGGCAGCCCGAGATCGAGTCTTTGTGCGCTGTGAGAGATACGTGGACACGTGGCCCTTTATGTGGCCCAAAAATATCCTCCAACCAAAAATTATTATAAATAGCAGGGTACCACACCCATGCAAATGGTTGGCAATCCAAGGCTAGTAACCCATGAAGGGCAATTTCTTAAATAGCAAGGAGCGCGTCAGATAGTCCAAGGAGTAAGGCAGAGTTGCTATACTTTTCCAAGCCTCTATCGTCACCCCCCAGAATCAAAACTAGACATTGTACTTAGATTGTTCCCTAGGCTTTCTTTCTAGGCTCTATTGTACAAGCCAGTTTGCAATCAAGTACAATTTATCTGTACTTTTGTTGTGCTTAATATTTAATGGCAAACACGATAGTGATTCTGTTGGGGACATTCTTCTCCTCTAATGAGAAGTTGGTGACGCAATCTGACGCATCCAAGCTTGGCTCCACACAGAAAATGCTCGTGGTTCGATTTGACCAACGAGTATTCGAAGAAATGCTCTCTGAAGGGAGCGCCAGCCCATCGCAGAAGCGAACTAACCCAAAGAGAGCCCGTAGCATGTCGAAGCGTAAAACTATTGCCCCCGACCAGGTTCTCAAAAAAGAAGCTCCTTCTGCGGCCCAAGACGGTCATCAAGGCTCTCCTACGGCCTTGCTTTCGACCGCAGATAACCTCACTGTTCCTAAATCCAGCAAAGAAAAATACTACGATGCTGAGTTTTTGGGGGCACAAGGGAAATCCATGCGGACGAGGAAGAGGCCGCATAAGAGAGATATGCAGATGACTCATAAGGCAGCCAACTCTTACCGCAGACAGATCGCCCATACGGCAGAAAACTCTGACCGCAGACAGATCGCCCATGCGGCAGCCAACTCTGGCCGCAGACAGATGGTCCATACGGCAGCCAGTCCTGGCCATAGACAGAGTGTCACATGTGGCCCTGTCAGAAGCTCTATGTTCGACCGTCTCTCATGCGGGCCCGACTCCATGCGACCCATTGAGAATGTAGGATGTATCAATCTGGACTCTTTTTTACTATGCGCCTACGGGTGCCAAGTCAAAGAAGTCTAGGGCAGTACGGGCCCAACAAGCCCAGTCAACTGTCCAAATTGCTGACCGTCAGTGGGCACCGTTAACTGTTATAGGGGCTCCTGATGGAAAGTTGTATAGAACCACCCGCGTCGAGTCCCCCAGGGCTAACGAACAGGGTGGGTCTCAAAATTCTTCCTCCAACGATCAAGAGCAAGTGCTTTTACTAGCCTCAGATCAGGCAGCAAACATGATACCTATGCACCCGCGTGCTCGGGATACCCGAGTCCACAAATCGGATGCAAATGTAGATGAATCCGCTATCGACTTGCGAGAGGTGATTACTCACAAACTCAAGAAGCAGGAAGCAACCTTGGCATGTGTCACGCCCCAGAACCAGAATACTGGAGAGCATGGGCGGACACAGCTAGCTACGTATATTGAAGTGCAACCCACCTCGCTATACGGTCACGGCTGTCTAGATACATAGAGGGTTTAACTACAAGCCATCAGTCTCTTATGGTCATGAACAAGCCTATTGCCTCAATCTCAAGCAAGTAATAGCAGTTATAAGATGTCAAAGCACCAAATATACAATAGTAAGGCGTCCCATATGTTACATATTTTGATGATCATGAAGCTAGTCGTACAAAATACGAGGACTAGCAAGAGTTTCAGTCATACATGATCAACCCTAGGATTTGTCAATCATGTTCCAGCCCGTAGGCAGACAGTAAGTAAAGTTGCAAACGAGCTAACACTTGCTCTGCGGCCAAACGCCTCAGAAGAATAATTTTATAATAGAGTGGGAGAGCCAAAATAAAACCCACTCGTTGCCAGGGTTACGCCTGGTGGTCACCATCTGGCTGGAAGGTAGGGAGATCCTCTGGAGTTGCTCCGGTATCTGGCTATACAAAACCAGCTGAGTCAGATCCCAGAAAGAGCAAGTGCCACAAAGGAAGCTTCAATTAAGAACTAAAACCAGCAATTAGCACAAAACATAATTATATAATAAAGACTGGAAATATGGAAAATCAAGATGATAAAAGATAAGATAACCATGGGACTATTTAGATAACCAAGTTACAACCCTTAAACTAAATAAGGACCGGGGTTGTAACCCTTCGTCTGAACGGAACTTGGTTTCCCACCCTTAACAATCTTGTACAGAATCAGGACAAGACTAGACTGGATTAGACTCCATCCAATTAATCACGGCCAAGCAATGAGTACGGCTTGATACTTTAACTAACTAGGGTTATCACAGGCCTAGTTATTAGCAAGATGCAATGAAATTGTTCCACAGCCACAAGCCCTGCAGACCATCCAGGCTATCCGGACGCAAATTAGGGGTTGAATTCATGTGGGTATATCGTTCAGGAAACGTATGTACCCTAAAGTAGCTTGAAGGGTGCAACACATGATAGTGTGGTGAAAATGTTTCCGACTCGACGGCAGGCTACAGATCCCAGGTGGGGTGCCCAGATAACGGGATCGCCTGTAGCTGGAAAATCTCTTATTCTAGTATTTTGCCTTAGTTAATTTCAGTAAGTACCCCTGACCGTGGTACTCAGGGGTCCCTGTCCATGACATGATGCGAGACAGTACTGGTTCATTTGTACAAATATAATCATCCACGGTGTCCAGGTCATTCATTCTGGTCATGTCATGCTAGCCGTCGCAACAATATTCAATAGTTCCCATCAGGCTTATTAGTCATGTCTTGTCATGTCATGCCATGTCATGTCAGTTACTTGTCATACCATGCCATGTATAATTATCAGTCTAGTCATGTCAATCAATTCAAGGTTATCAAGTCCATGACAAGAGGGTGCAAGGAAAAGGCACACGGGTACACATGGAGGCTCAAAGCCTCTATGTAAGGGAAACTACGCTAGGCTAGGGGGGCCGAGCGTAAAATGGCTTTACGCGAGCAAGACCAAGGAATGACCCCTCTACGCGAGCAACCTACTACGTGAGACTCTATGCGAGATTCTACGCACGCGAGACTCTACGCGAGATTCTACGCACGCGAGTACGCGAGCGGGAGTCCCCAATGTAGAGCTCGAATGAGCTCGGCGTAGAACGGGTTACGCGGGCATGCTATACGTGTGCGTAAAAAGGGGACACTACGCGATCACGTGAAAACGTATGTGTAAAGGAGGAAAATGCTACGCTGGCACGTAAAATGTGGGCATAAAGGAAGTTACTACGCGAGCATGTATGAACGTGTGCGTAAAATGCTCATCTTCTCCCCAAGGTCGAGACTTGCAGCCATGGAGACTCAAGAATGCAAGAACCCCATCCCGGCCAAGACTTGATGAAATCCAGCTATACAAAAGCCAAACTTGCGTAAAATTAAAATCCCCACCGCATGGAACTCTCCATTTCTGAAAATAACCAAGTTCAGTAGATCAAAATCATGAAGATCAAAAATACTAAAACTTAGATCTACATGAAATGAACCATGGAAATTAAAAATGCTAAGTATTAAAGTGTCTTAGAATCTCGTGAGGAAGACAATGGAACAACAAAATTGAGTTCCTCCATGAAGCAAGTTGCACTTGCCTACTGGGGTGTTTGGTGGAGAAAGGAAGAAGAAGAAGAGGAGTAATGGGAAATGAATGAGGAGAGAGAAGGGTTGTTGGATTAATAAATGGTAGATGGTAGTAGGTAGGGGTTTACATTCTAACCCAAACCAAACCCAACCAGACCAAACCCAACCGAACCTGATGCATGCCCAAGCAAGAATAAACCACACGAGCCATGAAATGCCAATTAACCCATGCCAATGCAAGACACCCAAGACTAGCTAGCCAGGACAAGTCGAAATACGGGTCCGAGATACGTACACGTATACCAAAATACGTATAACAAAAACCGACGGTGACAACATGCGATGAGACCCTCTCGAGACATCATTGCACCCAAGTCATCATTAATTGCTGCTGCGATAAGTCAGCAGCACCTGAAGATCGACAGTCCATTTTGCAACAACTGCAGCAGCCAGCACCATTCCAATAACAACTTCAGAAACAGGTACAAATTTTGGGAGACAAGGAATTTCTTGTCGCCTCCTGTAATTCAACCCGGAAGGTTCTTCCTGACAAGGGAGGAAATAAGGCAGGCTCTACCAGCCCGACAATCTCCGCCAGCATTGCAAGAAAACTCTCGTATAGAGGAATACCACCGACAACCACAAGGGGTGTCTACCTAGGCACTCGATACAAAAAGAAGCTGCCAACACCTGGAGGTGCATCTTTGACCTCCCTGGGGGTAAATGAGGCCGGGGGTAGCAGTCCCCTTAAAGTATACGATAACCTGGTATTCCAAGAGCATACATAGGGGTAGCGATCCACTAGAATTATGCAACAGATGTGGACGTCCCTGAGGATGACCGCCCTCGCTAAGACGATGTGGCTTCCTACACAGGGTGTAGCATCCCTTCCGAGTCTGAGAAAGAAGACATTTCTATATTCTCCAACGATTTATCGGCACGGGAGTACGATACAGAGAGCACCTCTGCTACGATCCCTTCAACCTCTATCCACATATGGACAGTCTTTATGGCCGACGATGATCATTAGGCGCCTACTGACCGACAACGTCTAGAATTACTTGAAGCTATGCTCTTGTCCTTGGTCAAGTCAGTAGACGAAATCAAAGCTGCCTTGCCGACTCAACCAGTAAGGACGCCTGGACAAACAAGCTTGGGACCCGCAGTCAACGCAGACTCCAACACAACTGCTCCTCCTTTGGATGATAATCCTCTAGGAGCCTCCGCTCCTTCAGTTGAAGATAAAGCCAAAGAAGCAAGAAGGGAAGTCCAGAAGCTTCGGGCAATGTTCAATGCCCGAGACTCTTCTCGGGACCTCAGAATACGGCAGTCGTATCCCGTTGCATGGACATATGTGCCTTTTCTACCACGGTACAAGCCATTTCATATCGATTCATATGATGGGAAGACCTCTGCAAGTCGGTACATGACTTATTTCGAGGTCACAACCGACTACTTGTCGTATAGTGACGTCATCCTCACACGATTATTCATCGGAGCATTGGAGGGAATCGCGTTCGATTGGTATCACAACCTTCCTGACAACTGCATCCATGCTTTTGACGGCTTCAAGCACATGTTCCTAGAACGATTCTATGAGTTGGGACATGATGTGACAATGTCATCCCTTATGGACGTCGTTCAGAAAGAGAGGGAGCTGACAAGGAACTATATCGACCGGTTCCACCAAACTACAATGAGATTGCCCCAAGGCAATCCTGAAAGCCCCTTGATCGAAATCTGCCAAAAGAAATTGTTCCCCACAATCATCCTTTGGATGGGTGAAGATCAGTTCATGGATTGGATGACCTTCATCATAAGCGCCACCAATACTGAGGCGAAGTTAAAGAAGGCTCGCCAGCTGGGATTACACATCCCGGATGGAGAGGTCAAAAACAAACGTCCTGGTACCACTTCCAATAACAATAATACTGACGGTACCTCCAATAATTGGGACAATAAGGGCAAACATGCCCTAGTCGCCGGTACGACCAAGAAGCCTGAATAAAAGCAGGCAGAAGCTCAGTGGCCCCAGGTCAATTACTCATTCGAAGATAGTCATGTCAAGCCTATCTTCGACATGCTCATGCAAGGGGACAGGATCCAACTCCCCCACTAAGGGGCGATCCCCGAGCGACAGAAATAGAGGACACAAAATACTGCCATTTCTATCGCTATGTTCATCATGCCACTCAAGACTGCTTTCAATTAAAGCGGTACATCGAGAATCTTGTCAACTCCAAAGATCTGTCGCTAGACTTTGAAGAGCTTACCGTGGTGGCGAATATGGTGTCAATTCGGTTCGGCAACTTCCCTCCAACAAGCACTCAAGACAGGGTAATATTTATCCCCCGGGCAACGATGGAGGTTACAAATCTTCCCCCCATCCGGGACCAGACGACTAGCTTGGTACCTCTCACCACGTCACAAGGAGAGATCATGTGGGTGCACCCCGACTTAGTGCTCGAAGTGACCCAGGCGGCATCATCTCCTGCCAACAAAAAGAAGGGCAGGAAGTCCAGATCCTGCACATAATTTTAACCGAAGCTGAGGAGGCGACGGCTATTGTTGCCCGGTCTGGGGCAAAAGTCCACCACACTCCGGGTAATTCAGTTGAAGACCCTCAACCGGCAACGCTGCCCACCACTGATGTTCCGGGGCTATCTCAGCCTCTATCAGCAGACAGGGCCAAGCCGAAGGAAACCCGCTTCGACAGGCCGCTCCGTAAAGATGCACCTCAAGGGCTGGAGAGACCTTACAACTTTGACATATTAGCACAATTGGCTAATACGCCGGCAAAGTTGTCGTTATATGATCTCCTAAGGCTCTACAAGGATCTTCGTGTCGAATTGAAAGAAGCGCTCCAGAATGATGACGCTTACTTCGCCCAGGTCAAACCTACAGGGGAAGACTCATCGGCAGATCTCTAGGGCAGCAACAGTGTGGATACAATATCCAACATCGTATTCATCCTACAGGACATGCTGATCAAGGCCAATATGCATGATCGCCCCTTGTACTACACTAGATACATAGGCGACATCAAGGAGGATCAGATGCACATAGATCCTGGCTCGTCGATAAGCATCATCCTGAAAAGCTTGCTTCAAGTTCTCGGTATCCCTATGCACCGGCTAGTAGCGACCAACACTGCCATTAGCAGTTTCAACTTAGGAAAGAGCTATCCCTTAGGAAAGATCTGATTAAAATGTCAGATCGACGACCTGAGAACAGAGGTTACCTGCTACGGCATAGATGCAGACACGTCCTACAACATCCTCTTGGAGCGTCTGTGGTTACATGACTATATGATCGTACCATCCACCCTCTACCAATGCTTCAATTATGTCAGTAAGCACGGCTTCGTGAAGACTAAATTCGCCAACATCGATCCCTTCAAAGGGGTTGAGTCTTATTACTCTTCGGAGGCGTGTCTATATGACGTATCCAAGAAACACATAAATGACGAGCTGGAGGCCATCACAGGGCCAGAGGAACCCTTGAGAATTTATCTCCAGGCCTGTAAACCGGGTAAAGTCGTACCCCTTATCGCAATATTGCATAAAGAGGTGCCCGGTTCCCCCACCCCAGCTGCACATTAGGAGCTGATAGTCATCCGACTCCCAAGGACTAGCCAAGAACCCGTCATAGGGCCGATGGTGACCCGATTGCCAAAATCTAATCAAAGGCGATCGGAAGACGAAAGGCCCTATGGGGAGCCGATGGTGATCTGATTGCCAAGATCCAGTCAAAAGCAATCAGAAGACACAAAGTCCCCAGTTGAGCCAATGGTCATCCGTCTTTCCTAGACGAGCCGACAATCAAGTGTCAACCCGACACCCTCAGGCAAGCTAATGCCACAAGCTGAACCCTTGGTGGTCAAGTTGCCCAGGACACCGTCTCCACCTTCGATCACGCGGAGGTAGCTGAAGAGGATGCAGAACTCGCGAAGCATCTTGTTACAAAGGTGGATAGTCCCTCTCCTGATGATATAATTCATATGGACAAAATTCCTTATTTCATCAATAAGAGGCTGCCATTGAACTATTCTGAGTGTAATAAACTCAATCTGATATATACTGTAGGACTCGGTCGGGACATTAACCTGCACACACAGGTGACAACCGTCCATACCACGAACCGAATTGCTACTATTAAAGATGCCTACTTTCTAGTCCCAGGCAGAAGAGAAGGGGATCACACGATCATCTTTGGCCGAAAAGAAGGACCTCAACCCTTCATGCCTCAAGAGTTTGATCTCGAACCCGATACTGGAAGACTACCGCTTTACCTATATAGTCCTCAGGCCAAGTACTTCATGCAAAATCAGGGATACGACATGGAGGCTATCCCAGGTCTGAATTATGGTAGCGATCGGCGATCGCCTCTGCAGCTGTCAACTCCATTTGGAAAACCTCAGAATTACTACGACAAGTCCAAATGCGGCCTCGGTTATGTTACCCCAGCAACAACACCCAAGAGCTCCGATGAGGAATGCGAGTGGCATTCTCACTCATCCGAATTATCTACATACGATTTCGACGACAATATTGGAGATATATTTAGGCAGATATTATCTGTCAACATGGCATCCGCTGACATTGAAGAGGAAGACAAGGATCTACTCAAACCTCTTGAATTAGAGCCATGGGTCTAATAATTGGATGCACAATAGGAAAAGCACTTTGAACTATGTGACCCTCTTACTGAAAATGAGGTCAAGCAAGTTAACCTCGGTGATGAATCCTCTCCAAAGCTAATCTTCGTCAGTAAAAGCCTGACAGACCGCGAGCGGGAGTCATTATTACAACTCGTCAGAGAGTATATCGATATCTTTGCCTGGAGCTATGAAGACATGCCTCGGCTAAACCCTAAGATCATACTTCATAAGCTCAATATTCATCCGGACGCAAAACCAGTCAAACAACAGCAACGACGATTTTGTCCAGACATTATGAACTCCATTGAAGCAGAAGTAAACAAGCTCAAAGCTAGCGCTTTCATCCGCAAGGAGCAGCACCCAGACTGGATAGCTAATATATAGTACCAGGCGTCAAGAAGAACGGGAAGATCTGAATCTGCATCGACTTTCATAATCTGAATACGGTATTTCCTAAGGATAAATTCCCTCTTCCTATTACCGACATATTGATCAATAATACATGTGGCTTCGAGCGCACATCCTTTATAGATGACTTTTCAGGATACAATCAAATCAAAATGTCTCCTGACGATGGAAGACATACGTCATTTCGGACACCGATCAGCGTGTATTGCTACACAGTCATGCCCTTCGGCCTAAAGAATGCCGGTGCTACGTATCAACGTGCTATGAGCGTCATCTTCAGAGATCACTTGCGTAAGACGGTGGAGTGTTACGTTGACGACATCGTCGTCAAAAGCCGCACCAAGGATGACCACTTACATAATTTGAGAACAGTGTTCGATCTTATACGAGCATACAATTTGAAGATGAATCCCACCAAGTCCTTCCTAGACGTGTCCAGCAGGAAGTTTCTGGGCTTTGACATCACTTCCCAGGGCATTCACATAGACCCCAATAAGACAAAGGCAATCCTAGAGATGAGTCCGCCAAAGAGTCTCCGTAAACTCTACGGCCTTCAGGAAAGACTAGCCTACATCAGGAGGTTCATATCTAATCTCTTCGGACAATGTCAACCCTTCACAGAACTTATGATGAAAGGCATCTCTTTTATTTGGAACGAGGAATGTCAACGCTCCTTTGATGACATTAAGGAATACCTGACAAATTCGCCAGTCCTGGTAGCCCCGATCGTCGGAAAGCCTTTCCTGCTATATGTACAGCAATGAAACACTCCCTCAGTACCTTGCTAGCATAAAATAATGATACAGGGCATGAACAAGTCATCTATTACCTCAACCGAATAATGGTGGGGCCGGAGCATAGGTACACTGCCATAGAAAAGGAATGCCTTACCTTGGTATTCGTCATTCAGAAAAAAGACACTATGTGTCAGGGCAGACTATCCATGTTATCTTCTGAGTAAATCCTCTCAGGGTTCTCATGACCAAGCCAGGCGCACTCAGTTCTCGTCTAGCCACATGGGTGATACTGTTATCCCCCTACGATATGGTCTTCGTTCCACAAAAGGCTGTCAAAGGTCAAGCCTTGGCCGACTTTCTGGCAGCCCATCTAGGCTCAGAAACAGCCAGAATCTATGAAGAAATCCTAGATGAAGTCATTGACTCAAACATAACTTCACATAAATACGTTTCGGGAATGTTCTTCGACGGTGCCTCAAGAACGGGGCCCCAAGGTGATAGCGTTGTTGGAATCGAGATAGTGTTGATTTCTCCCTCTGGATTGGTGGTCAACCAGGCATATTTTCTCATGGAACCCTGTTCAAACAATATAGCCGAATATAACGCTTTGGTCATCGGGCTTCGACTTGCAAAAGAAGTGGGAGTCGAATACCTAGAAGCATATGGTGACTCGCAGTTGGTTGTCAATCAAATCCGAGGCTCGTACGAAGTTCGCAATACGGACCTGATTCCCTTTCATCAGACAACAATTGCTATCATAGCAACTTTGGAGGGGTTCTTTATAGAACATGTTTCTAGGCTCCATAATATTGAAGCCGACGCTCTAGTAGGCCTTGCCGCTTCTTTGGCAGTTCCAAATTATGCTCATCATCCAGTTGACGTTATAGGCCATGAGCTGGTCTGTCCCAAAATTAATGTTCAATTGGATACAAGTTACTTCGCCCAGATAACCAATGATGAGAAAGACTGGAGACTCCCCTTCATCGATTTTGCGGTCTATAAAATCCTGCCTGAGAATGTGAAAGAAGCAACTTCAATCAGAAGGCGTTCTTTCAGATTCTTCTATGACACAGAAACAAAAATGCTATATTAACGATCTTACGATGGACTACTGCTAAGATGTCTCTCAAACGCAGAAGCCAAAGAAACCTTATGCGAGGCTCACGATAGCGTTTGCCGGGCTTACCAACCGGGCCCGAAGTTGCATGACCGTCTCCGTCAGATAGGTTACTACTGGCCTACGATGGTAGCAGACGTATTTGATTATGCAAAAAAGTACAAGGCTTGTCAGATCCACACATATTTCATACATCTGCCATCCGAGTTCCTGTACCCTATAGTAGCCTCTTGATCATTTGAAGCATGGGGAATAGATATTTTTAGCCCAATCACCCCGCGGTCGTCCAAAAGGTACCAGTTTATTTTTGCGATCACCGACTACTTCTCCAAATAGGCGGAAGCTGTTCCGTTGGCAGAGGTAAAGACATCAAACGTGATCGGTTTCATAAAACATCACATTATTTACTATTTTGGACTGCCAAGGAGGATCATTCATGACAATGGTCCACGGTTTGCATGCCATGCCTTCTATCGATTATGTGACAAGAATCAGATTCAGAATGTGCTTTCAACGGCCTACAATCCGTCAGCTAATGGTCTGGCTTAAGCCTTCAACAAGACCATAATCAAGCTTCTCAAGAAGTTTGTGTCTTCAAATAAGCACGACTGGAATGAAAAGTTGGGTGAATGCTTATGGGCGTACCGTACTACGAGTCGGACGGCTACGAAAAATACACCGTTCTCTCTGGTGTACGGGAGCGAGGCAGTTCTCCCATTGGAGACTCAGATTCCCTCACTTCGTGTGGCCCTTACTTACTGGTTAACGTCAGACGATAACTACCGCCGACGGCTATAAGAATTGGAAGCGTTAGACGAAAAACGTTTGCAAGCTCAACAAAGAATCGAGCTCTATCAAGCACGCATCTCTCGAGCCTTCAAAAAGAAAGTCAAACAGAGGACATTCCAAGTAGGCGATCTCGTCTTGGCCGTTCGCAGACCGATGGTCATGACTCATAAAACTGCCGACAAATTCCAGCCCTAGTGGGAGGGTCCATATATCATCGAGACTGTGTTCTCCAACGGCGCATACCGGCTCGCAAAACAGAACAGAGACTTACTCATGATGCCCATAAACGGCAAATTCTTAAAGAAATACTATGTCTAAAGACATACGGGTACGCCCTCAAAACCATCAAATCTTCCAAACTATCGAGTTATGTACACCAAGTACCGCTGAACTCACACTCTATCGCATCTCCCTGAGTGGCGAGTCATATACGATGATACCTCTGAGCTCACACTCTATCGCATCTACCTGAGTGGCGAGTCATGTACGATGATACCTCTGAACTCGCACTCTATTGCATCTCCCTGAGTGGCGAGTCATGTACGATGATACCTCTGAACTCCCACTCTAATGCTTTACTTTACATGAGTCTGCCCAGTTTATCATTATCCCTAAGCAAACTTCCTAGTCCTGATTATCGTGTGTCACATCCATATTACTTCTGGTACCGATGATCTTTCGACTTAACACCTGTACCCAACCCGTGATAAATGACATGGTGTTAAGACCACAAAACCTATCACGTCCATATTAACTCTGTTAAATTTTGTCTCAAAATCCATTCCACCAAAGATTATGCCTGATTATCGTGTGTCATGTCCATATTACCACCGGTGCCGATAGACATCCGACTTAACACCTGTACCCAATCCGAGATAAAAGAAACGGTGTTAAGACCACAAAACCTATCACGTCTATATTACCTCTGTTGGGTTTTGTTTCAAATCTATTACCCGCACCGCCGGTGCGTAAAAGGGTAATAGGTCCACAAAAGTTATCCTAATCTATTACTCGCACCATCGGTGTACCAATGAGTAGTAGATCCATAAAATATCATGCAAATCTATTTGCCCGCATTTTCAGATGCACAAAAGGGCATTAGGTCGATAAAAAAGTCTCCCAGTGGGATGTCCTTTATCAAACACAAATGTTGTATTAGGTCCTCTAGTACAAGTACCATAGATATTACAAATAAAGAATAGAGTGAATGTATTCTGTTTATTCAAAATCAGTTACATTCATAGGACTACATCAGCAGCAGAAAGAAAAGAAAGGAAAATCTAGCAATACATAGTTTGGTCGGTTTGACAGCACTTCACCTTCGTCAAAAAGCAGTTTCATAGTCCTTGAAAGAAGTCATGTTTTACTGCTGAGAAGCAAACAAGGCTGTTGAATCTCCAAAGAGCTGCACGGAGGAGGGCAAATATAGCATGCTTTTCTTCCCTCCGTATTACGGATACCTTAGCCCCGCTCCTCCAAAAGACCATACCTTAAAAACAACATCCCTAATGGTGGTTTTGCCTACTTGGAGAGCCGTAAAAATATGACATTCATGATGACGCCTGACCATCGTCCAACTCTCCGAGGTATAAAGGTTCTTCCTACCACCTAGGGAAAACTCTTTTGAAGCATGGAGAGTTCTGAGTTGTCTGATGGTATGCCAAAATGGCACGGGGGAAACTCTTTCGGAGCATGGAGAATTCTGAGCTGTCTGATGTGTGCGTCAGAATGGTGCATTTTTACTCTATCGCCGATACCGGTCCTGGAGAAATTCGCTAGTCGGATCCCTAAAAATAAAAAGAATAAAAAGGGGGGTAGCAGGTAGAAGAAAACAACATTCAGCCAAAACAGACCCTATGTGGCTCAGTTATGAGGAATGAGATGCATACGGCTTATACGGCTCTGTTATGCAATGTTCATGCGGTTAAGCCATGAAGCAGTTATGGGGATAAGTTATGAGATATATATTATGTTTGGTCATGAGGCATCCATACGGTTCAGCCCTGTAGCGCTCATGCGGCTCAAGAATGAGACATCCATGAAGGTTAGTGGCACTTGTGCGGCTCAACCCATACGGCCCCGTCATACAGAACATAGAAAATCCTATGAGATAGGGAATATAGTGATCATACCCAAGGCACAGAGGCAATTTATGACAAGCCTGTGCATAAAATATACGATATGGCCGTTCAAATTTAAGTCATCGCTTTTCCACCGTCCTTACCCTTAACAGAGGGTTGCACGTCAGGATGAACGGGGTGAGTCTGCAGCACTCGACGGAGAGGCGAGCCCCTTTCCTTTGACCGTAGCATCATTCGACTTGGAAGATTTCGGATCCATGGCTAACCGGACAGATAAGATGACGAAAATGATGAAGACAGATGAGAAAAAAAAGCTGACAAAAAAAACTCTCTCCGTATGGCCCATATTTATAGCTCCTCAAAGTGGAAACAGATAAACGTCGCTTCGATTCTTGTATCCATTAAAGATATGATGACATTTGGGGATTCTTATCCTTAATAACCATCATCACCACTTCGATTCCCATATCCATTAAAGATAATGATGACGTTTGGGGATTTTATCCTTAGTAACCGTCAGCTTTATCTCGAAAAAATAGCCCAAATCAAAAACTAAATCAAGGCATTAAATGCAGCAGTGACAACTGGCAGACAAGATCTTCCTATGGCACAAGATCTTCCTGCGGCACAAGATCTACCTGCGGCCCAAAAAACGTCCCTGCGGCTCAAAATGTCCCTGCAGTACGACGTCTTTCCTGACTCGAAGATTTTTCTACGGCTTGATATATGTCCATGCTTCTTATTCAAAGTATTCCAAATTTGTAATTTGAAAACATTGAAGGGGGTCTTGTAGAAGCATAAAAAATATGGGGTTCATGCGGATCATAACTGACCGCATGAGTACCCTAGAACAAATTGACCCGCATAAAGAAGAGCCGCATGACAGACTCAGCATGCCCCTGCGGCCCATCTTCACCAGACTGATTTTTAAGCCGCAGAGAGAATAGTTACTTATGCGGCCAAAGCTGATCAACCCTTCTGATAAAGCTGACAAACTCGGCAAGACTGACAACTCTGACATCTCTGACACTCTGTCAAAAAAAAGAAGATAAGATATGATCAGACAAAATGTTATGCCACCAGACTGGACATGGTCATGCGGCCAAAAGGATTGCTACACGAGCCGTATAAACTTTATACAACTCAATTTATGTGCTTCATACGGCCAGAGGAAACTGCAATCTCAGCTGCATGAGCTTTATGCGGCCCAGAACATAGAACCTATGCAGCTCAGAAGTCCCCAAGCTACATGCGGACTAAGGGAGACCGCCGCATGAGTATTATGCGGCCCAGCATGGCCGAACACTGAAAGGCCTATGCGGCTAAAAATGACTCAAGCAGACTGATCCTATCTTACGATGAGACACGTGGCAGGCTGACTAAGTCTCAACCATCCAGATTTGCTACAATAAAATCTCAACAACCCCCACCAGCTGTCAGCCCGAAATCGAGTCTTTGTGCGCTGTGAGAGACACGTGGCCACGTGGCCCTTTATGTGGCCCAAAAATATCCTTCATCTCGAAATCACTATAAATAGCATGGTACCACACCCATGTAAATGGTTGGCAATCCAAGCCTGGTAACCAACGTAGGACAATTTCTTCAAGAGCAAGGAGTGCGTCAGATAGTCCAAGGAGTAAGGCAGAGTTGCTACACTTTTTCGAGCCTCTATCGTCACCCCCCAGAATCAAAACTAAACAATTATACTTATATTGTTCTCTAGGCTTTCTTTCTAGGCTTTCTCTTGTACAAGCGAGTTTGCAATCAAGTTTAATTCATCTGTAATTTTGTTGTGCTTGATATTTAATGGAAAACACTCCTCTATTTGAAGCTCTCGGTTCCCCCCGGTTCCTGATTCTTCAAGAGTTCCTGAGCATTCCAGAGAGGGAGCCTTCACCGTTTCCCTCTTTGTATTTTCGTTCGCAGTCTTCACAGCAGCCCACTCTCAAGCTCACGAAGCAATGACGAATACTGCAGAAAAATGTTCATGGTTTTGAAGTCGTTGTGCCTTCGGATAAAAGCACAAAGTATAAGGAGCTACAAGTGCTTCAGATTCAAAGCTTATGTTTCACAATTGTGACTATAGTGGGTTCAACTCCGAACAAGAATTCTCAGACCTGAACTAGTCCTATCAGAGAGAAACCAGGATAAAATATTAGGGTTTGTGTTTGCTTTCTAAACTCTGCTATTTTTAATACTTGTCTTACACACACACAATTTTATTCTGTTGGTTACACTCTGTCTTCACTTAGAATAATTTTTATTGGATAAATATTTTTGCTGCACTCTATTTACCCCCTAGAGTTGTCTAACGGTCCTTTATTTGGTATCAGAGCTAGATCTCTTAATACCGGACTGACCTCCTACAGTTTCTGGCAACTATTAGATCTATCCACACCAACGATGGTGAAGGACAGTCAAAAAATAGGCTACCCTATTTGACGGTACCAACTCCACATACTGGAAGACACATAGTAGCTTCTACTTGAAGTCTCTTGATTATGAGATTTGGTCTATAGTAATAGATAGGTAAAACAAGCAGCCTAGAATTGTCATAGATGGCAACCTTACTGAGAAGCCCCACGATAAATACACATACACAATAGGGTCACTACTATTACTATGATGCTAAATCTATTAACGCATTATTTTATGATTTAGACAAAACTAAACTCAATAGGGTCACTACTTGTACTACCCCACACGAAGTATAGAATCTTCTTGAGATCACTCATGAAGGAACCACGCAAGTAAAGGAATCAAAGATCAGTCGTCTAACACAAGAATATGAAACATTCAAGATGAAACAGAATGAGACAGTAACTCAAATGTTCACACAGTTCCTAGACTTCGTCAACCCCTTATCCTCTGTTTGGAAGGAGTACAACAATCACGATAAGATCTGAAAGGTACTTAGAGGACTTACCAAGAACTGGAATCCCAAGGCCACATTAATCTTTGAGGGAAATGATATGACAACAATGACCCTCAAAATGCTCATGGGGAAGATAATGACTCACGAATTAGATAACAAAGAATTTGAAGAGCACGCTCCAAAAGAAAAGATGATTGCTCTTAAGGCACATCATCACAAGAAAGCTTCCAACTATAACTCTGACGATGATGACTCTCAAGAAGAATATGTTGCCTCGATGACCAGAAACATCAAAAAAATTTAAAATTTGAGAGATCCAAGAAGAAGGAGTCTAACGACAACAGTGATGAAGAGCCAATGTGCTATAACTGTAAGAAGTTTGGCCACATGAAAAAGGAATGCCTGATGATAAATAAAGGTAAGTCAAAGTTATCGCTCATCCAAAAGAACTTCATCAAGAAAGTATGCTAACACAAGCATCGGCATGAGAGCAAATCAAGTGAGTCTGAAGAAAAAGAAGAAGAAGAAGAAGAAGAAGAAGAAGAAGAAGAAGAAGAAGAAAAGGCTCGAAATTCTGCAAACCTCTACTTCATGGTGTTTCACTTAACAAAATACCTAAAATTGGCTTTTGAAAGAAAACAAGAAAAAGTACAATAGTACAAATTGTTTCGGGGAAGTATTGCTATGGAAGTCTGATCTGAGAGCGATCACTTTGTTCCTTGGACCACACGATGATGATAAAGAGAATTGCTTGAGAAAGATGAACAATTGGAAGAACTAAGTCACTAGAAAGGTATCGACACAACGGCACTGATGGCATAGTCGAATGCTTTCCTGCTTTGCTTCACCCTATTCTTGAGAAAAAGCTGAAGAAATGCTTCTGGGAATATCACTCTGAAAGTATGAGTTTTCTCAGAATCTCCTCTTCTGTATATCTCTCTTGATGTCTTTTTATGCTAAAAATAAGTCTATTTATAGACTAGACCCTATGTGCATAAAAAGCAACAAAATTGGGTCTCTACGCAAGTAACTGCCACCCACGATTGAAAATCAACCTTTACGCGTGATGACACGTGTCCCATGTAGAGTTTTGATCTCTAAACAAGGTGACACGTGTCCCACAACTTCAACAAAATGGGGAGAGCACGTACACACGTTCCTCGATAAGTGTGGCAAGAAAGCCACGTATGCAGACCACGTTCTCACATAGCCAGAAAAGATTGGGCAAAAAAATAACCCAAAATAGACTTCCTGCGTAAAGTAGCAGACTGGGCATAAAATAACCTAAAATAGACTTCCTGCGTAAAGTGGCTGAAAAGTAGCCTTGAGCGTATAATTAGCTCAAATAAACTCTACACACACAAAAGCCTTGAGCGTAAAAGCTCGAATAGCTTTCATGCATAAAAGAAGCAGTCTCTTGAGCGTAAAGTAGCTCATCTACACGCTAAACGACAAGTATTGGGTTTAGTGTAAAAA
The DNA here is from genome assembly GCA_029216955.1 of Iris pallida. NCBI lineage: Eukaryota > Viridiplantae > Streptophyta > Magnoliopsida > Asparagales > Iridaceae > Iris > Iris pallida. The sequence goes on along the minus strand of JANAVB010011637.1, from coordinate 72,431 downwards.
AATTTCTCGGCTTTTGTGCAATTTGCTGTCAGAAAATCATTCTGTCCGGACAGTATCACGCGTATTAAAAGCGATGTGGACAGCCTGTCTCCTGCGTAAAAGCTAAGAATAGCTCTCGCGTAAAAGAGCTCGCATAGAATTTTGAATCTGACTCAATAGAGTCTTTTAATGAGCCTTGTGTAGAGTCTGACTTTGTGTAAAGTTCTTAACTTCTTTGACTTGATCTATGAAGTTTATTTTATGCTTCTACAAGAAGACCCCCTTTAATGTTTTAAAATTTTCTCTAAGATTTGAAATACTTTGAACAGAAGCATAAAATCTGGGATATCCAACAGTCCGCGTAAAATTCGAGATACCCAACAGTCAGTGTAAAATTCGGGATACCCTACAGTCAGAGCATAAATTTTAGGAATTTGAATCAATTTCAAAATTCTTTATAAATAGAGTTCAAATGTTAGAGAGAGAACTTTACTCATTATCGCGATTCTCAATCTTCGAATACTCTTTTCTTCTTCGAAATCTTAGTTCAAATGGCCCCTAAGAGCAAGACCACCGCCGACGCCAAGGGCAAGAAGCCTGTCGCTGCCTCGTCGAGGTGTGAGCATACGGATGCCGCCGTCGCATCATCGAAAACAACTCGAAGGATCCACTCCACTGTGGCTCCGGCCAGGCCATGATAGGTAGAATTCTACCTAATTTGACCCTGGGTTCGTCGGAGAAGAAGAGGAATCTGAACCCTAAACTTCACGCCCACGTTTATACGTGTCAACGTAGAGTAAAAATCAATAAATACACCCACGTTTATACGTGCCAGCGTAAAGAATAGAATACACCCACATCTATACGTGTTTAGCATAAAAATCTGAACAACAGAATATGCCCACGTCTATACGTGCTAGCATAAAATAGAAAATACGCTAACGTCTATATGTGCCAGCGTAAAAATGCAAAATACGCTCACGTCTATATGTGCTAGCGTAAAATGTAAACAACAAAATACGCTCACGTCAATACGTGCCCTGCGTAAAATGTTTTAAGCATAAAGAATACGCTCACGTTTATACATGCCAGTATAGAGTGTTAATACGCAAATTTCATCTGTACCAGCATAAAAGACTATATGTTTTCATGCGTATAACTTTTATTCTTTTGAACAGAGAAAAATATGCGTAAAACTTTTACGCACAAATCTTCTCTTGCGTGAAATAACTTTTGCGTAGAGATGGGCCAATCTCAATATTTTCTGAAAATAAAGAATAAAAAACCTTTACTCACAAACATTTTACTTGCGTAAAAGCATTTGCGTATAAAGATTAATTCTGAATTCTATTAACTTAATTTTTGTTTGATCTCCTTTTTGCAGTGGATTTGCAGATTCATCCTCTATCTGAGATTTTTGGTTCTCCAACTGGCATCTTTGGTTCCAACTACTTGGAGAATCTGTCTCATGTTGAGTTCCCACAATCAGACAAACAGTATCCTGATGAGAGACAACAACTCATAGCTGCTCAGGGAGATAGGATGCTGTTGACTTTGATAAATGGAGAGCTGCTAACATCACTGGATGGCCAAAAATTCTTGAAGCCTGCCTTTATGTTTAGAGACGCCATCGACTTCAACTCTCAGACAAATCCTAAGAATGAATCCTGGGTATTTAGTTTTAGGGAGAGAGCGATGTACCTCCCTTCAATGTCAAAGGATTATCCTCTGTCTTCGTTCGTTCATGCTACCCACACGAGACATATGATCTGGAACCTGACTCCCAACAGTCATGGTAGACCAGGAAGAATCATATTCAAAAGAGATGAGTCCCACCAAATGGGCTATCATACCAGTGCTTCCAGTGGTGGTGTTGTCCCTTTCTTCGGTTTACTACCTGGATTTACACCAAGCGAAGATTCAGCTCTGATCTAACCAGTGCAGATATCGATGTTCATAAACAAGCTTATGAACGCCTCAGTACTATATCCTCCGGTTAACCCTAGGCTTCCAGGGTGGATGACCCCATATAATAAGAACTGGATTCAACTCAGTACTTGGGTTATGAATCACTTTGCAACAGAGCTACGAACTATTGGCTTTTTAAAGCAGTAGCCTCTACCAATCAGGGCATACCAATGAATAACAACCTGATCTTAGCGTTGATAGAGTTGTACATCAGCTCAACAGGGACTTTTGCAACCCCAATAGGAGAAATAGGTTTTACACTACATGAGATGCAATTCATCTCTAAGCTGCCACTGGGAGAGCTCCATATGAAGAGTACGTTTCCTCCAACCGGGAACTAGCAGAGATCAGGAAGAAAAATCCACAGTTAGTTGAAGTCTACCAAGAATTGATGTGCCATTACCTGATTTGCAACAGTATGTATGAAAGTAGGTCGCATTTGGCATATATCAATAAATGGACAACCTATTTATTCTACTACGAGAATAGGATATCTAAGACCGACAAGGGGAGATTCCAAGATACCAAGGCTCAAACCATCAACCCTTGTTCAATAATTGCTTCAGATTTGATCCATGGTTGGATGATCACACATAAGTCTTCGGACCAATACCTGACCACCAAGACTGGAGATATCCCTGTGGGGACTAAAACTTTGAGCTATCTGAAGCATGGTAGTCGGAAGATCTCAAAGGAAGCCTTGCTGGCGGGCTTTCTTTCTCAGTGGCTGCGGAGATGGGTCGTACCAGGGACATGTATGGTCGACAGAATTTACCAAAATGTACTATAGCCAGCAGTACATTTGGTGTTTAAAGACATGCTCAGCCTATTAGCAGCAATGGTATGTAGGATAAATGCGGTCTGCGAACATTTGGTGAGGAGTTAATTAATAATGCTCCTTACCGTAAAGACTTCTCCCGGGTGGAGATGCCCTATACCTATCTAATGGGGTGGTTGCTGCATCACAACTGCAGCTTATTGCCACCAGGTCCTAAAGATCAAGCGGAGGTGTTCCTCCAGAAGTTCTATAAAGCCTCATGGGTTACAACTTCAGTGGTAGATACCCGAGCATCATTAAACTACTCTCATGGGTGTAACTTCTTCTGCACGCGACTGCCAGTCCTAGCTGACTGCTTCAGTGTGCAATTTAAAGATATAGATAAAGAGAGGACGGGGCTCCCTGGGCCTGTCTTTAATTGGCTAATATGCATCAGACCATCACATCTGATGTATAGAACTGATGATGACTGTGCCTTCGAACCTTACCTGTCAAGTAGGTTCGTACGTCAATTGGGGTATGACCAACTTCACGTTGGTAATGCCTCCACCTCCTTCAACCATTACGGGAAGTTAGTTGATGGTGCAAGGGCATGGAGGTATTTCATCGCTGGATGTACCGGTACTAAATTATGTGTGCCAACTGCCACCAGTACCACTGAGCTACGAATGCTGCATTCGTATGTTGGCTTCTATGCATCCATCTGCTCCTTTGCAACTGACTACAACATGAAGGGGAGTCTTCGAGGGGTACCTTCAAACATACCTGGTGATGTTGCTGTTCCAGAAGAATATCTGGCGACGATCCCTTTCGGAGTTGGAGAGGGACCAGCAGGACCCATCAAAATCTTTATCTCTAAGAAGCGTAAATTCGACACAGCGGTTGCTCCTAAAGAGAAGAAGAAAAAGGTCACTGTTAAAGGGCCTTCCAGACAGAGAGTCGCTACTCCAGAGAGCGAAACTCCAGTCGAGGAGCCTCAACACATTGCATCTTCTTCAGCTCATCCTGGAGAAGGGTCTTCAGCATTTCAGCCCACAGCATCAACAGAAGCTATGGGGCTCCTAGCTTCTGGACGTCTCAGCACCTCTGCACATCTGACTTCTCCACAGAAGGTGCAAGCTATTGAGGACACTGCCATGACTCGTGCTAGTGATCCAGAGCCCATCCCTTCAGATGAACTGGCTCTTGACTTCGACGATGATGACTGGGATCAGGATTATGACTCGCTCTTGGCACGTCCTGCACCTACTCCAAGTAAATATAAATTATAAAATCTATACAAAATTATGTATTATGATTTTGTATAATTTAACTTATTTTGTTTAATCTTTGTAGGTGTCATCACTGTAGTAAAGCCTTTGGCTCCCCTTCCTCTTCAAAAAATTATTCTTGAAGAACCTGAAGAAGAGAGTTCTTCTTCAAAAGAAGATTTTTCTTCTAAAGAAGACTCTCCATCCATGGAGATATAATAAGAGCCTGAAGTAGAGGCCCAGCAAGAATTTTTCTTCTCTTGCTGAAGACCGAGAAGAAGAACCAACTGCAGCTGCAGAAGAAGAACCAGCTGTAGATAAAGAAACAACTACAGAAGAAGAACCAGTTATAGATGAACCAACTGCAACTGAAGTACTCCCAGAAGGTGATGAAGATATTGTTAACTCATCAACCGAAATCGGAGACATAGTAATAGCATCTTCAGTTATTGCTACTGATCCGGCACAAGTTCTAGAGAATACAGTGTCTGAACCTGAATCAGTTACTACGATCACCATTCCTTCCACTGCAATCACCGCCACCGAAACTCAAATAGTTTCAGTTCCAGAAACGGCTGGAGCAATGATCCAAAAATGTGCTGAAGATATTGTTTCTAAAGCTCCTAGGGATCAATCAGCCATGGTAGCAACATCAACAATGGCTTCAACTCAACTTGCTACCAAGGCCACAACAACATCTGCTCCCAATCTTCAGAAGAGGGATTTGGTAGACCTTGCTGCCACGCCAAGCTCTAATGCAGAAATGAATCTCTTAGTTGAGATCCATACTGAAACTTTCTACAAAACCTTGGCAGCTTTGATCAAGATTGTCCTGAAGAAGGGCCTTAATTATGAAAGCTTAAAGGCTGCAATTGCTCTCACGATCAGCAATGTTTCTATGTTCAATGATGCCTAGAGAGCAGCGGCGCTGGAGAAGGTAGTGGAAGGATTTGAACAGCCTATTAAAGAATATCTAAGGCTGTCAAGTGAAACTCTTGAAAGTCTCATCCAAACCGAGTATGATGCTTTATCAGCTGAATACATCACTCGGGAGACTATTTTCAATGAATCTCTTCAGTAGTACAGCAGCAAAGTCGCCAAAAAGAAAGCTTTTTTGAATAAAAATAAACCCCTTCTGGAGATGCATAAAGAAGCCTATGAGACTTCAAACATAAGAATTCATCAGCAAGATAATAGAATTCATAAAGTTGAGGTAGAGTTGCTTCGCTTGAAGGCAGAAAGAGAGCAGATGATTGCAGGTAGAGACCAACATCTGATGCAGAGCTCAATTTTGGAGGAGAAGGTTTTTGGTGCTGAAGCTATCAATAAACCCTTGATTATGCCAAGGATAAAATGATAGCTACTTTCGCCGAAATCTCCCATCTCTGTACTCCAGAAGCCCGACGATCTATAGCTACTGCTACTGTATTGAATTCTCGTGAGAAGCGTCTAGTAGAGCTGCAAAAACTGCTCGAAGATATATATGCTCCTCCTTAGGAAATAAAGAATTTTGTATTCTTCTTTTTATGTCATCAATAAAGAATTTTGTATTCTTCTGTCTTTTCCTTTCTGTAATATTACAAGAAATGAATAAAATCATTATTTTGTGACCCTATCATTTATTTTGAATTTAAGTAATAGGTATGAGATAGAAAACACTTATCAGAGGTAATATGGACATGACAAGTCTTCTAAACTCAATAAATTATATCAATCCAGAGGTAATGTAGACATAATAGATAATAAATCTTATTTTCTTTTTAGAGTGTACAATACTATCAGAGGTAATATGAACGTGATGGATTGTAATTACTCAAAGAAAATAGATTAATATCTATTCAGAGGCCATATGGACATGATAGATAAGAAAAGAAGTAAACTTAATATCTATTCAGAGGTCAAGAGGACAAGATAAATAATAGATTTTTCTTTCTAAAATCAGCTGGTAAGACAGAAGATCAAAATTCTCTTTTAGGAGAACAAATAATCAGCTTAACCTAACCTTGGTAGTGAATAAAGAAGAAATTTAGACATAATATTTCTTCAAGAATTTGCCATTAATTGGCATCATGAGCAAATCTCCATTAGGTTTAGACAACCTTTAGGCGCCATTAGAGAATACTGTCTCGAATATATAAGGACCTTCCCATTTTGCTTGAAATTTTCTTTTGCTCTTATGAGTCATCACCATCGGTCTTCGGACAGCTAAAACTAGCTCACCGACTTTGAATACCCTCTCTTTAACTTTACGATTGAAAGCTCGAGATATGCGGGCTTGATATAGCTCAATATGTTATTGTGCTTGAAGACGCTTCTCGTCCAATCCTTCAAGTTCTTGGAGCTGTAAGCGATCATTATTCTCTGAGGTTAGCTCATTAGCAATGGCTATTCTAAGAGATGGAATCTGGAGTTCCAGTGGAAGAACAACCTCACATCCGTAAACCAGTAAGAATGGTGTAAAACCAGTAGGAGTTTGGACTATCGTTCGGTAAGCCCATAAACATTCTCCAAGTTTCTCATTCCAATCATATTTATTAGAAGAGACAAACTTTTTAAGAAGTTTAATAATTATCTTGTTGAAAGCTTCGGCCAAACCATTAGCAACTGAATTGTAAGCTGTAGAAGCTAAGTTCTGGATCCGATTCTTGTCACAAAATCTATAAAATGCCTGAAAGGCAAATTAGGGTCCATTATCATGAATTATCCTTCGAGAAATCCCGAAACAATAAATGACATGGTGTTTGATGAAGCTAACCATATTAGATGTTTTCACTTCAACAAGGGGAACCGCTTCCGCCCATTTAGAGAAATAATCCGTTATGGCCAGGATAAACCGATGTCCTTATTAGAAGGGGGATTAATCAGACCAATAATATCCATATCCCAAGCTTCGAAAGGCCAAGAAGCTGCCGTAGGATGTAAGAATTCAGATGGTTGATGAATAAAATTGGCATAAATCTGACATGCTTTACACCGTCTGGCATAATCTACAGCATCTGCTATCATGGAAGATCAATAATACCCCATTCTTCGAATACGGTCCTGTAATTTCAGACCCGGTTGATGAGCACCGCAGACACCATCATGAGCTTCACGGAGTGTTTGCTTAGCTTCACTCTCAGAGAGACAACACAGCAAAAGTCCGTCATAAGAACGACGATATAACATATGCAACGAAGAATCGTAGTAGAATCAAAATGATCGTCTTTTGATTAATGCAGCTTCTTTTAGATCTTCAGGTAAAATCCCATAGATCGCATAATCAATAAATGGACTTCTCCAATCCTTTTGCTGGGAATTTGATTCTGTATTATAATTTTGTTCGATATATAAATTATTCTTGACACAAAATAGATCTCTATCCAATAAAGTAATAGTATTTTGTCTTCTGATTGGAACAGCTAAGTCTGCAGCTAAACTAGCAAGAGCATCAGCTTCCAAATTTTGAAAATGTGGTAAGAATTCAATGAAGAATCCTTTGAATGAAATGACCAATTCGATAACCACTTGATGATAGGGAATGAGGTCAGGATTTCTGACTTCATATGTCCCTCTGACCTGATTAACAATCAGTTGAGAGTCTCTATAAGCTTCCAGGAACTCAATGTCCAATTATTTTGCTACTTGAAGACCAATTAGCAGAGCATTATATTCTGCCACATTATTGGAACATGGTTTATTAAGAGAATAAGAATGGTATATGACCATTTTATTAGGAGAGACCAAGATGATGCCTACTCCGGAGACAATATTGCCTTTAGGTCCAACCCGCGAAGCTCCATCAAAATATAGTTGCCAAATGTCATCCCTCAAAGTCATATTGCAATCCATGACTTCATCTGGAATATCCTCATATAGCTTAGAGGTTTCAGGTATAGGGTGAGCTGCTAAGAAATCAGCTAATGCTTGACCTTTCACTGATTTTTTGCGGTACATAGACCATATCATAAGGAGTAACCAATATTGCCCAGGTGGCTAACCTGGAGTTAAGAATACTCGGCTTTCTCATCAATACCCGAATATGATTTATTCTGGATATAACATGAATAGTTTGTCCTGACACATAATGTCGTGTCTTTTGAACGGCAAAAACCAAGGCCAGAGATTCTTTTTCCATAGGAGTATACCTATGTTCAGCTCCAACCATCATTCGGCAAAGATAATAAATTGCTTGTTCATGACCCTTATCACTTTTCTGTGTAAGAAGAGCACCAAGAGAATGATCTAAGGCTCGAACATATAGCAAAAATGGTCTTCCTACCACTGGAGGTACCAGAACAGGTAGATTTGTAAGGTATTGCTTGATGTCATTGAAAGCTTTTTGATATGCTTCATCCCAAACAAATGATACACCTTTCTTTAATAGACGAGAGAAAGGTTGACATCTCCCAGAAAGATTGGATATAAATCTCCTGATATAAGCAATAAGACCTTGGAAGCCACGGAGTTCTTTCAGATTATGTGGAGGACACATTTCAAGAATTGCTTTAATTTTATCAGGATCAATATGGATACCTTGAGAAGTGATGACAAATCCCAAAAATTTGCCATTGGAAACCCCTAAGAAAGACTTAGTGGGATTCATCTTCAGTTGATATTGACGCATCAACTCAAATACTGTCATTAAGTCTTGAATGTGATCATCTTTTAATCGACTTTTGACAACAATATCATCCACATAATATTCAACTATTTTTCGTAGATATTCTGGAAAGATATTGCTCATGGCCCGTTAATATGTAGCACCAACATTTTTAGACCAAACGGCATAACCGTATAGCAGTAAACTCCAAGAGGTGTATGAAAAGAGGTATGCTTTTCATCTTCTGGATGCATCTTAATTTGGTTGTATCCTAAAAATCCGTCCATGAAAGATATGCGTTCAAAACCACATGTATCGTCTATCATGACATCGGTAATCGAAAGTAGAAATTCGTCTTTTGGACAGGCTGCGTTAAGATCTCAAAAATCTATACAAACTCAGACTTTTTTATTCTTCTTCATGACAGGTACAATGTTGGCAACCCAATTTGGGTGTTATTCTTCACGAACAAAGCCACATGTGATCAGCTTTTTGACTTCTGCTTCAATTACATCCATCATATCTGGTCGAAAATACCTTTGCTGTTCTTTTACAGGCTTGGCATTAGGAAGAATATTGAGTTTATGAGTAGCTACTTTAGGATCTAGACCCGGCATATCCTCATAACTCCAAACAAAGATATTAATATATTCTTTAATCAGTTTTATCAACTCTTCCTTTTCAACTTCAGAAAGGTTTTTACTGATGAATATCGGCTTAGACTTAATTTCATCTCCAACGTCAATCTGGATAATTTTATCTTCTGTTGGTGGATGTCGCTGTTCAAAACGAAGTTCCCATTGAGTGTCCATTTGTTGTGTCCAAGGGTCATTTTCAAATGGCTCAGATTTACCATCAGTTTGAACCATATTGACTGAAAAGACGCACACAGATTCAATATACTGATTTCCTCCAGAATCTGAGGATTGTAAAAAACTGGAAGAAAATTCTTCTTCCATATCTTCTTTATACATGTGGAATGTATCAGATTCAATGAACTGGATTTCTTCAGAATCTGAGGATTATGAAGGACTGGAAGAAAATTCTTCTTGTATATCTTCATTAAACATGTGGGATGGATCGTATCCCAACCCATGACAAGTTTTTTGGTAAAACGGATCACCACATAATGGTAACCGTCTACCTTTGCCTTGATTGAGACCTTGCATAGTTTTCAAATCATATCCCATATTCTGGATAATCTTAAGAGATTGTTGACTATATTAGTCAATTCTGATTCTTCCTTTATCTTTCTCTATGAGATCATCTGTCTAAGTAACAGAGATATTTCTAGCCACGCCAAACAAAATTTGGCATTTATTTTTCTTATTAGATGGGATCACAAAATAAGATTCTTCGTGACGTCTATAAGTTACACAAGCTTGTGATAATGAGGCTACAGGTAGAAGATAAGAAGAAGATGTTAAGAACCTTTGAGCATAAGGTCCAACATCGATTTGAGAAGAAAAAGAATTTTTCTGATGATTAATATATAAGGTTTCCTCTGTATTTATGTCGTTTTTATGTTGATGACTTTGATTATCAGCAGATAAAGTCATTCTTTCAATAAATTTGACAGCCATATACTCCAAAAGGAAATCTTCATTAATATGAGAAAGTGCAAAATGATCAATATTTACATCATTTACAAACTGACTACTACGCTTTGGATTGATCATTAACGGACCGTCATCCGTCTTCAGCGTAGATGTCACGACCCGCACCATAGAGTAATGTAACACCCAGTTTTCCAGATGAGGGTATTTTTGAAATTTTGTAATTATAAATATTATTTAAGGATATTTATTTCATATTATGATTTTTAGTGATTTTTAATGATTTTTAGTAGAATTTATTTTGGGCCTATAGTTGACTTTGACTAGTATTGACTAGAAGACTAACCTAGTGACTGACCTAGGTTAAGACCCCTTGGTTAGGTTAAGTAAACTTGGTTTGACCTAATTTAGTGAAGTTTAAGTCATTGGAACTTGTTTGGAAAGATTTGGAGTTGATTTGACTAATATGGCTTATGACTTCATAAGTCATGATTAATGACTTGACTTATAGCCCATAGGCACACACCATGGACCAAACCTAAACCTAATCAGCCCATGGCAGCCACTATTGATCATTTTCCCCTATTTAATCCCCTTCTAGAATTTAGGGCTAGCCTCCATTGGGATTTATACAAGTTTTGGAAGAGGTGAGTCTCCATCTTTCTAAAATCATAGGAAATCCATTTCAACTCCATTTTCCTTCAAATCAATTTCATTATGACCTAATTCTTCTGTTCTTTCTGTTTGTGTAAGAATATTTCAGAGTAGGATCAATTTGTGGGAGTTTTTGAGGCTTGGAGAACCATTCTATTTGAGGCTTTTGTGAGCTTTGCACATCAATAGGTATAATCTATTCTAACCCATGAAATTCCTGTTTAATTACATTTCTAGGATGCCCTAGCCCTAACCTAACTATAGGAATAGGAATCCCCACAAGTTGTGTCCATTTCGTGTCCTAACAGGACACGTATCAGTGTCATGTTTGGTGTGTTTGATGTAATGCCTCAACCAACATTTTATTCTAATTTCTAAAATGTTGTTGAATGGAATTTTAGTCCTAGGGATTGCTTAATGATTTTTGCTTTTATTTCCTAATTTTTGTGTCGTGTCGTGTCCACACGGGGACACGAACACGCGGGGACTGAAACACTTGCTGTGTCCTACATCACGGGGTCGATAACTCCCGACACAGGACATGTGGACACGCCATTTTTGGCGAGGATGATGAGGCATAGACTGACATCATACTCCCAAAAGATGGGAGCTCGGGGTTGTGTGTACGAGGAGAAATCCTCCTCGTACTGGCCGTACTGGCCGCGCGCGCGCGCTGTGCACGCTTGGGTTTTGGCCACTGACACGTACTTTTTATTTCAGACACGGGGACACGGGGACACGGTGCAGGGGCATACACGTGTAGCCCTATACGTGGCGAACACGTGGGCACGATCACGAGTCGTGTCGTGCCCTGTGTCGTGTCCTAGAGTGACACGTACGCGTGCACGACGCTGCGTGCTGTGTAGTGTCTGTGAGTAATTCCAGACGTGGACACGCCGTGTCCGGCTCTAGGATGACATGAAGGGATTCCTGGGGACACGTGGATGTGTGGGGGACTGTTTACCAACCACTAATTTAGATTATTATCATGATTTTGATTTTCGAATTGCATTTCCCATTTTGAACTGATACATGTTTCAGTTTATGATTTCTGATATGTTAATTCCATTTTTTAAATCAATTTTTCCTATTTAAATGCCATGATTATTCACCTATACATATGTATTAGTTAATTCTAGGGTGGTTACATGTGAGATTAGGTTTGGATTGATTGTGGAATGGGATTTCGAGTATGGGTGGACTGATACCCAGCCATTGTTCAGTTTTCTGAAACTAGAGTGCATTAACTGATTTGAAAAGTTTAATTTCCAAATAGATTTCCAACATGTGTATTAGTAAATGCTAGGTAGGATTATCATGTAAGATTAGGTTTTTCATTTGAGAATGGGATTTTGGACTGTTTGATGAATGTAGACTGATACACAGTCTTGAAAACTGAGATTTCTGAGCTACATTTGCTTCTAAAACTAATTTTTTTTCTAAAATTGATATTCCTGAGATTAGATGCTCAATTTACTATGTTTTAATTCATGTGCATGAGTATTAGTTTACTGCTAATGATGAATATGAATGGTGTTAGGAGTTGAGTTCGAAATTGATGAAAGGATTTCGATATTGGGTTGGTTTTGTTGAACTGAAATGTTATGCACTATTAACTGAAATATGAGCCCTGCCTAGGCCTGACTTGGCACTTGCCACCTGTCACTCTCCGTTCCCAGAATACGTATTTTAATACATGTACTGCTTTAATATATTTATTTAAATACTTATCATGTATTGTTACGTATTTAAATTTCTTCAAATTCATGTTAATTAAATTCCTACAATTAACTTTCTGTATTTTACTTCCTGCTTTTATTCTCTGCTTTAGCTTACTTTAGGTTTGGCCTAGGTTGGTTTATTTTTGGGTTATGGTGGTTCATCATGAACCGAACCCACCTACCACCACCCCTTCCACTTAAAGCCCCCAAACTCTTTCTCTCTCTTCATTACTCTCCTTCACCATTACTCTTCTTCTTTCTTATTACTCTCTCCACCTACCAAACCCATACGCAAGTACATCTTGCTTTTTCATGAGGACCCATTTCTATGGTTCTATTCTCTTCCCCTTGTGATTCTAAGAGAGTTTAGAACTTGGTATTTTTCATTTTGAAGTTTTAGTTTTAGTAGATCTAAAAATGAGTTATTTTCGGATTTTGGTGGTTTTGATCTATCAAACTTCTTTGTTTGCAAGTTTTGATGGTTCCATGTTGTAGAGAAGTTTATTCTACCCAATTTTGACCTTTGGAAAGTTGGATTTGGACTTGTTTTGACCAAGTATTGGACTTTTGAAGCTTTGGGTTCGAGCCATGGAGTTCTTGCTATTTTGGAGAAGACAGTGAGTAGTGTGCGCTAGCTTTTTAGCTTGTGCCACTGAGCTGCGTGCGCTCTTTTGCGCATCGCAGTTCGATCAATATGCTGCCTTTTGGGAGCGTATGTCTTGCATACGCTCACTTGGGTGACAAGGAGTCGTATGGAGTCCATACGCTGCCTTTTGGGAGCGTATGTCTTGCATACGCTCACTTGGGTGACAAGGAGTCGTATGGGACCCATACGCTGCCTCTTGGAAGCGTATAACTTGAGCGTAGCCTGACCCATACGCTGCCTTTTGGAAGCGTATGACTTGCGTACGCTGGCTTGGATAGTAAGGAGTCGTATGGAGTTCATACGCTGCCTTTCGGAAGCGTATGACCTGAGCGTACGCTGACTTGAGCGTAGCCTGACCTGAGCGTACGCTGACCTGAGCATAGCCTGACTTGAGCGTACGCTGACTTGAGCGTAGCCTGACCTGAGCGTACGCTGACCTGAGCGAAGCCTGACTTGAGCGTAGCCTGACCTGAGCATACGCTGATCTGAGCGTAGCCTGACTTGAGCGTAGCCTGACTTGAGCGCAGCCTGTGTATATTGATATTTTATTAGATATTTAAGACTGGCTGATCCCGAATGTTGATATACAGGCACATGCAGGCTTCAATTCATTTATTATTTATTTATCTTACCAAAGAAGCATGTGTACTTTATGGTCAAGGCATGATTACTCCGTGGTTAGTTTTGATTTGTTACATTACGCTATGTAAGACCTACAACCTGACCGCACTGGTATTATTGTAGAGTTGCGCATATCGTATCCCGTATGAAAGTACTCATTCTGAATGACCATAATCCACGGCATGGTACTTCACTCAACGTAGAGACTACTAAGTTAAATAAAATAATAATTGCATGTAGAGAATGGATTCCCGAGTTCTTACATGGCAGCCCTCTTGGGACTATTAAGTGCCCGACAGGTCGGCTGGTCCCCACAGATACTACAAACCTGCCACACGGGCACGGAGCGGTATCTGGTTGCATTATTTATTGTATATTATATATTGAAGACGGGCGTCCTGCTAGGACTCGTCTAATTCATGCATGGCGCACATGATTAACTGGATAGACTAGCCTTGCTCGCACATAGTAAGAACTGAGGAATCCCTATTGCATAAATTCTAGGATAACTTGGGACTCAAAATAGCAAGCCATAGGATTTGATTGGCCGTTCAAGATGATTTATTTGTGCACTGTACCTACTCTGTTACCTAACTGGGATGATCAGAATGTCAGGACATGACGGGCCAACTTCTGTCCTTGTTTGGTTGGGAGGTTGGTTCGAAGTGTCGTGATGTGATGTGAATCCTAGTGGAAAGCATAGATCTATTATTATATTTTCTTACTTACTGGTTTAGTCCTTCATATCGTCCTTCCTTGTAGTACTTGCTATTAGAGGTCTAACCTCTCTGGTTTTGCATGGCCAGATTTAGAGCCAGTCCCCGAGGATCCAGCTTACTTTTACCTCCAAGATGGTCAACACTAGAGGAATGATCGCAGGAGGACTCGAGTGGGTTTCTTACTTCCCCGTCCATTTTGTTATCTACTTTATACTTTACCGTTTGGCACCGACATGTTAGTCGGATTGTCTTGTACCTACTTTTGCATAATTGTAACTAAGTCAGGCTGCAGCTGCTAACAATTGTGTATACTTACTACATCATCTGGCTGTAGTTTGTAAAGCCAGATATCAAGAATATTTTGACTGAGCGTTTGGGACGCCTTACTGCTTTATCTCACATGTTCTCTATTTTTGTTTCTTGTTTGAATGATTGAGACAATAGAAGTAAAGTGACCATAGGGAGACTTTCATGTAGTATGCACCCTTTCGTCTTGTAGAAAGCATTGATCATATTATACGGTATTCATCTATCCGTAATACGTAGCTAGCTGAGTCATTCCCCCGCTCTCCAGTATTCTGGTTCTGGGGCGTGACAAGGTTTTAGTGGTGGCCCATGCAGGTCTGATTTTAGACTTGTGGGGTGTTTAATAGGATGTCTCAATCACACATGTTTCCCCTTGATCTCAAGATTCATCAATTCTCAATTCTAGCTTGACATTCTAGTATCCTTTGACTTTATTGATCCTTCATGTCCGATCGTTTGATTGTTCTCTTGTCCCTTTTCTTAGGGGCACTTCGTCCGTACCTGTCAGAGCTGGACAGCAACAACATGGACAGCAACATGGACAACCTGACCATGTTGGTCAGCAACAAGAGCCGGTACTAACTCAAGAGGCTACCCAAGAAGAAGTGATAGTGGAAGCAGCAGCTGGATCGCAGTATCCAGATGTTCCACCACCACCAACAGTTCCACCTACCCCTGCGGAGATGGACACACCGGCTCTTCTGGAGATCATGAGAGGGATGATGGCCACTCAGCAACACCAGATGTTAGCCCAGCAGCGCATGCATGCTCAGTTGCAAGAGCAGAACGTACTACTCAACCAAGGGTTGTAGACGGCATTAGAAAGAGGGGCAAGGACAGATTCAGGAGCGTCAGCCCGGGTTTACAAGTACAACCCCCGCCATTTCGAAGGCACGGAGGATGCCATCTCAGCAGATGCATGGCTTAAGGATATTGAGGCTATTTTGACAGCCGCTAAGGTACCGGCAGAAGAACGTGTGGATCAGGTAAAGTTGTTACTTCAGGATCTCGTACGTGATTGGTGGGAATCAAAGGAGGTAGGCATCAGACGTCCCGTTGCTTGGGACGATTTCACAGCAAGATTCATGACGAAGTACTATAGAGTTGTGGCGCAGTTTGAGCTGCAACAGAAATTTATCAACCTCAAACAGGCCGACAAGACGGTAGATGCTTATGCAGCGGAGTTCTGCAGATTGAGTAGGTTTGCCCCAGAGATGGTAGCGACGGAGCGCCAGAGGGCTATAAGGTTTCAGCAAGGGTTTCATCTTGAGCTCTTACAATTGATAGAGGGACACAATTACCAGACTTTTGATGAGATATTGACATCAACCCGAAGGCATGAGATCACCATTCAGAGGATCACAGTTAGGACTGGGGGTCAGAAGAGATCTCACAGTCAGATTGAAGGAGGAGGAGGAGCAGCGCCCCGAACAACAGCACCATCCCTTGGCATTCGCATTCACGATGTGGCAATGCGAGGGCCAGCACCACCACCCAGGCTGCAGCAGCAACAGAAGAAGAACCAGCAACCCCCAGCGGGCCGTACTTATTACGGGAAGATGGGGCACACTAGAGATGTGTGTCGGGCATTGAACGGACTGTGTTTGATATGTGGAAATCCAGATCATCGGGTTACCACATGTCCCATGAATTCGAGGTCAGGAGGACTAGGGCAACAGTTTTCTGCTCTGCCAGCACCAGGGGCAGGGCAGTATCGAGGACCAGCGGTAGCAGTGAGACCATTGGCCCAGCGTCCGTTAATGCCACAGGCTCAGATGTTTCAGCAGTAAGGACCACCGATATAGCAACACCAGCATAGACCACCCCAGCATCATCAAGGCAGGGGCCAGCAGCAGCACCAGGCTAGGCCACAGCATGGGAACCAGCAAGAAGGTCGAGGGCAGGCATTCACTCTATCCTTGGAAGAGGCATTGGCATCAGGGGATATTGTGGCAGGTAACATTCTCGTCGCCTCATATCCCGCAGTAGCATTGTTTGATTCGGGAGCATCACACTCATTTATATCTGCACAATTTGCGACACAGCTAGGAATGGAGTTCGAGGCATTGCCAGGGAGGTTGAATATACTCACTGGCAATGGGCTCGTAGGAGTTAGTAGAGTTATTCTAGCATGTAGAGTTGTAGTTTGCGGGCATTCCTTACCCGCCCAGTTGATAGAATTTCCTGTTGGAAATTTTGACGTTATCTTAGGCATTGACTGGCTGAAAGACAATCACGCGATAATAGATTATCGTAGTAGGAGTGTATCTTTTGATATTCCAGGCATGAAGAAATTCACCTTAGTCAGATCAGAGGCAACTCAGCAAGAGCAAGGAGTAATAACGGCAATGGAAGAAGTTCAAGTTTCGAAGGTAGTTGAAGAATTTCTAGACGTATTTCCCGAAGAACTTCCCGGTCTGCCACCGGTTAGAGATATTGAGTTCAGTATAGAATTGGCACCTGGGACTAAACCGATATCAGATCGGGTTTACAGAATAGCGGATTCGGAGCAGGCCAAGGTGTATCAGCACATAGAGGAACTGAAGGAGAAGAAGTTTATCCAAGCTAGCATATCACCATGGACAGCACCAGTGGTACTTGTAGGAAAGAAGGATGGGTCATCCAGATTGTGCATCGATTACAGGAAGCTTAACGCGGCAACAGTAAAGAACAAGTACCCACTACCAAGGATCGACGACTTGTTTGACCAGTTGAGCACAGCTAGAGTTTTCTCTAAGATAGATCTTCGTTCAGGGTACCATCAAGTGAGGGTTCGAAAGGAAGACATTCCCAAGACAGCATCCAGGTCGAAGTATGGACATTATGAATTCTTAGTAATGCCGTTTGGTTTGACCAATGCTCCAGCTATATTCATGGATTTGATGAACCGTATCTTTATGCCGTATTTAGATCAGTTTGTCGTAGTATTTCTCGACGACATTCTTGTGTACTCTGCTAGTGAAGAGGAGCATAAAGACCACCTCAGGAAAGTGTTGCAGGTTCTGAGAGAGAACCAGTTGTATGCCAAGCTCAGCAAGTGTGAGTTCTGGGCGGATCACATTTCATTTTTGGGTCATATCATATCAGGAGCTGGAGTAGCAGTAGATCCCAAGAAGGTAGAAGCAGTAGAGAGTTTGCCAGTACCCAAGACCGTAGCTGATGTACGGAGTTTCTTGGGATTGGCAGGATATTACAGAAGGTTTGTATCAGACTTTGCGAGGCTTTCAGCACCTATGACCCGCTTGACACGAAAAGAAGTACTATTCGTCTGGTCGACAGAATGCCAGGCATCATTTGAGAATCTGAAGCAGAAGTTGATATCAGCGCCTATTCTTACATTGCCAGTTGGGCCCGAAGGTTTTACAGTATACTGTGATGAGTCAGGTAAAGGACTTGGATGTGTCCTTATGCAACATGGGAAGGTGATAGCATATACATCTAGGCAGCTTTGGGACCACCAGAAGAATTATCCAACTCATGATTTAGAGTTGGCGGCAGTAGTATTTGCTTTGAAGCTATGGAGGCATTACTTATATGGTGACCGAGTAGACATGTACACAGACCACAAAAGTCTGAAGTACATCTTTACTCAGAAGGAGCTGAACATGAGGCAGAGAAGATGGTTAGAGCTGATCAAGGATTATGACGTGGAGCTTCAGTATCATCCAGGCAAGGCTAATGTGGTAGTAGACGCTCTCAGCAGAAGAGGCGGTGCATTTATGTTGACAACGCAGAAGCACATCTTAGAAGACCTTCAGGAGATGGGCATCGAAGTTATACTTTCTAATGATATAGGAATTCTGGCGAGTCTACAAGTTCAATCCGACTTGGTAGGCAGGATCAAGGCGGCCCAGGCACAGGACCCAAGGATTCAGAAGCTTAGGGCAGAATATGAATCGGGGCTCAGAAAAGAGATACAAATTCACGAAGATGGTATGCTTAGGTTTGGATCACGTCTATGTGTACCTAGTGGAGATATCAGACAGAAAGTTATGACAGAAGCTCACAGTTCCCAGTATTCTATACATCCTGGAGGGACCAAGATGTACCAAGATATCAAGCAGCACTTCTGGTGGAACGGGATGAAGAGGGAGATAGCTAGGTTTATTTCCCGTTGCTTGATATGTCAGCAAGTAAAGACAGAACAGCAGAGGCCAGCTGGATTATTACAACCGCTTCCTATCCCGGAATGGAAGTGGGAACATATCACAATGGACTTTGTGACCGGTTTACCGAGATCACTGAGTGGGAAAGATGCTATTTGGGTGATAGTAGATCGGCTTACAAAGGTAGCACATTTTCTTCCTTTCAGAGTAGGGCAATCTACAGAAAAGTTGGCAGAGTTGTATATGCAACAGATAGTCAGGCAGCATGGAGTCCCTGTCAGTATTGTGTCAGACCGAGATACCCGTTTCATATCACATTTCTGGAAGAGCTTACATCATAGTCTGGGCACCAAGTTAAGATTTAGCATGGCTTACCATCCACAGACGGACGGGCAATCAGAAAAGACAATTCAGACTTTGGAAGATATGTTGCGAGCTTGCACTCTGGATTTTGGAGGATCTTGGAAAAGCCACCTGCACTTAGTTGAGTTCTCATACAACAACAGTTATCAAGCCAGTATCCAGATGGCGCCATTTGAGGCACTATATGGTAAGAAGTGTAGATCACCACTAGCATGGGATGATATCGGGGAAAGGAAGATGCTAGGCCTAGAAATGATTGTCCAGACGGTTGAAGTGATTAAGGGAATTAGAGAACGACTTCGTGTTGCGCAGGATCGGCATCGTCATTGGGCGGATCAGCATCGTAGGCCGCTAGAGTTTTCTGTTGGGGACCACGTATTCTTGCGGATCTCACCTACCTGTGGGGTCAATAGATTTGGCGTTCGCGGGAAGTTGAGTCCACGATACGTAGGCCCATTTGTTATTCTTAATAGAGTAGGCGATGTTGCTTATTGTTTGTCCCTTCCACCTTCGTTACGAGAGGTACATGACGTGTTTCATGTATCTCAGTTGCGAAGGTATGTATCGGACCCAAGCCATATCCTCGATCATTCAGAACTGGTTGTTGGTACCAACCTGTCTTACGAGGAGCAGCCTGTGTCCATCTTGGACCGAAGAGAGAAGATACTCAAGAACCGAACAATTAACCTTATCCGGGTTGCTTGGGGTCATCACTCTTTGGGAGAGTCGATGTGGGAACGTGAGGATGATATCCGATCACGGTATCCACACATGTTTGACTCACAAGGTATATCTTTTTTTGTGTACCTTGATTGTCTTGATTCCTCATGCTTATCATCTTTTGGGTAGAATTGCTTGATATCGTAGATTGTTAAATATAGATATGTTACTTGCTATGAATATTGTAAAATAATTGCTTGCTTAAATTGCTTGTACTAGTTTGGCCTTGATATTCCTATCCAGCTTGGATTTGAAATTTCGAGGACGAAATTTTTCTAAGGAGGGTAGAGATGTCACTCTCAGTTCCCAGAATACGTATTTTAATACATGTACTGCTTTAATATATTTATTTAAATACTTATCATGTATTGTTTCGTATTTAAATCTGTTTAAATTCATGTTAATTAAATTCCTGCAATTAATTTTCTGTATTTTACTTCCTGCTTTTATTCTCTGCTTTAGCTTACTTTAGGTTTGGCCTAGGTTGGTTTATTTTTGGGTTATGGTGGTTCATCATGAACCGAACCCACCTACCACCACCCCTTTCACTTAAAGCCCCCAAACTCTTTCTCTCTCTTCATTACTCTCCTTCACCATTACTCTTCTTCTTTCTCATTACTCTCTCCACCTACCAAACCCATAGGCAAGTACATCTTACTTCTTCATGAGGACCCATTTTTATGGTTCCATTCTCTTCCCCTTATAATTCTAAGAGAGTTTAGAACTTGGCATTTTTCATTTTGAAGTTTTATTTTTAGTAGATCTAGAAATGAGTTATTTTCGGATTTTGGTGGTTTTGATCTATCAAACTTCTTTGTTTGCAAGTTTTGATGGTTCCATGTTGTAGAGAAGTTTATTCTACCCAATTTTGACCTTTGGAAAGTTGGATTTGGACTTGTTTCGACCAAGTTATGGACTTTTGAAGCTTTGGGTTCGAGCCATAGAGTTCTTGCTGTTTTGGAGAAGACAGTGAGCAGTGTACGCTAGCTTTTTAGCTTGTGCCACTGAGCTGCGCGCGCTCTTTAGCGCAGCGCAGTCCGATCCATACGCTGCCTTTTGGGAGCGTATGTCTAGGATACGCTCACTTGGGTGACAAGTAGTCGTATGGAGTCCATACGCTGCCTTTTGAGAGCGTATGTCTTGCATACGCTTACTTGGGTGACAAGGAGTCGTATGGGACCCATACGCTGCCTCTTGGAAGCGTATGACTTGAGCGTAGCCTGACCCATACGCTGCCTTTTGGAAGCGTATGACTTGCGTACGCTGGCTTGGATAGTAAGGAGTCGTATGGAGTTCATATGCTGCCTTTCGGAAGCGTATGACCTGAGCATACGCTGACTTGAGCGTAGCCTGACCTGAGTGTACGCTGACCTGAGCGTAGCCTGACTTGAGCGTACGCTGACTTGAGCGTAGCCTGACCTTAGCGTACGCTGACCTGAGCGTAGCCTGACTTGTGCGTAGCCTGACCTGAGCGTACGCTGACCTGAGCGTAGCCTGACTTGAGCGTAGCCTGACTTGAGCACAGCCTATGTATATTAATATTTTATTAGATATTTAACGTCCATTTTATATCCTTACGCCTTTTTACATAAACTTGATATAATCATGATGTGCTAATATTTCTGTTAAATATAGATTGTTACGTGGGATGTACCATGTGTCGTGAATTGAGTTATAGATACCCCGATTGACTGAAATTAAACCCTGAGAGTTGTAGACTCGACCCCACTGAATACTCGTTGACTTTCATGCCTTATCACCATTGATAATGATTGTGACCTTGATTAATAATTGATCATGCGTTCCTAGTTGGAACTAAGAGACTGGCTAGTCGTCTTTTTGAATTGAATGAATGTGACACATTCATATTAATTATGAACTATTGAAATCGACTGGCTGATCCCGAATGTTGACATACAGGCACATGCAGGCTTCAATTCATTTATTATTTATTTATCTTACCAAAGAAGCATGTGTACTTTATGGTCAAGGCATGATTACTCCGTGGTTAGTTTTGATTTGTTGTATTACGCTATGTAAGACCTACAACCTGACCGCACTGGTATCATTGTAGAGTTGCGCATATCGTACCCCGTACGAAAGTACTTATTCTGAATGACCATGATCCACGGCATGGTACTTCACTCAACGTAGAGACTACTAAGTTAAATAAAATAATAATTGCATGGAGAGAATGGATTCCCGAGTTCTTACATGGCAGCCCTCTTGGGACTATTAAGTGCCCGACAGGTCGGCTGGTCCCCACAGATACTGCAAACCTGCCACACGGGCACGGAGCGGTATCTGGTTACATTATTTATTGTATATTATATATTGATGACGGGCGTCCTGCTAGGACTCGTCTAATTCATGCATGGCGCACATGATTAACTGGATAGACTAGCCTTGCTCGCACATAGTAAGAACTGAGGAATCCCTATTGCATAAATTCCAGGATAACTTGGGACTCAAAATAGCAAGCCGTAGGATTTGATTGGCCGTTCAAGATGATTTATTTGTGCACTGTACCTACTCTGTTACCTAACTGGGATGATCAGAATGTCAGGACATGATGGGCCAACTTCTGTCCTTGTTTGGTTGGGAGGTTAGTTCGAAGTGTCGTGATGTGATGTGAATCCTAGTGGAAAGCAGAGATCTATTATTACATTTTTTTACTTACTAGTTTAGTCCTTCATATCGTCCTTCCTTGTGGTACTTGCTATTAGAGGTCTAACCTCTCTGGTTTTGCATGGCCAGATTTAGAGACAGTCCCCGAGGATCCAACTTACTTCTACCTCCAAGATGGTCAACACTAGAGGGATGATCGCAAGAGGACTCGAGTGGGTTTCTAACTTCCCCGTCTGTTTTGTTATCTACTTTATACTTTACCGTTTGGCACCGACATGTTAGTCGGATTGTCTTGTACCTACTTTTGCATAATTGTAACTAAGTCAGGCTGCAGCTGCTAACAATTGTGTATACTTACTACATCATCTGGCTGTATTTTGTAAAGCCAGATATCAAGAACATTTTGACTGAGCGTTTGGGACGCCTTACTGCTTTATCTCACATGTTCTCTATTTCTGTTTCTTGTTTGAATGATTGAGACAATAGAAGTAAAGTAACCATAGGGAGACTTTCATGTAGTATGCACCCCTCGTCTTGTAGACAGCATTGATCGTATTATATGGTATTCATCTACCCGTAATACGTAGCTGGCTGAGTCATTCCCCCGCTCTCCAGTATTCTGGTTCTGGGGTGTGACACCACCCCATGGCAGCCCAAGTATCCCCTACCTATTGAATGTGTTAAAACTTGAGAGCCATTATTGAGAGAAATATGAGTTTAACAAAATAGAAATTAGTATATAATGTTTGACTGAGTTTGGGCTAACTGTTATTAACTGCCATGTTACTGATTCCTGGAATTGAGCACATATATGTTTTCCTGAGAACAAATGAGTACACTATTTGCACATTGACACTGTTTCCTATTAAACACATGGACTGACCTGGAAACACAACACAATTCCTGTCATATATCACCCTCACACACACACCCATTACTCTATCCTGTCAACACACATATATATAACTGTTAACTTTCACAAAATTGTCTTTATCTGAAAATCTGAGAATGAGAGTGATTCACTGATTAGCTAGGGGCTTGACTGTTTTAAACCTGAGAATTCCTATCACCCCACTCCTTGACACATGGTTGACACAAACACATGTGACACTCTACCAAATTTTGAACACACAATGCACACACACACACACAACCACAACCTGAAAATGCCTAAACTGAGAACATGTGCTTCCCTCTACACACAGGAACTGTCAAGAACTATCAAGACACATATCATACTGTTTTCCATATAGACACAAACACAACACCCTATATATTGTCATTCATACACATACTCACACAATGTAAACCCACACACACTCATATATTTTAACATATAGTTAACTCCTTAGCCCCTCTATCTCCTCTATGTATATAAGTATGATGTATATATATATCTATGAATGGAAATATATAAATATGCATGTATATATATAATGACATATGTAAAATGAATGCATGAATGAATAAGTGTAGGTATGCCATGATATATGCAATGTAGGCAATGTTAATGTTATGAATATAGGATTGAGTGTATACCTATGAATGTATATATATTGCTATGTGAATGTGGTTCATAATGTGTCCTTGAGTGAGTGTTTAAATTAAGGGTCAGTTAGTAGGCTATCTTGGTATAGGTAGACTGTGATATGGTTGGACTGTTAGTGTTCCTGTTAGGCTTGTGGCTTGGTTTAGGCCTAGTGTTGACCTAGTGGCCTAGAGAGTTGACCAATACCCTAGATGTTGACTTGGCTTAACCCAGAGTTGACCAAGGTTGACCAAAGTTTGACTTTGACCTAGATTGACCCAGAAATCATGTAGATTGCATCGTAGATTTCATTTACCTTATTTTAAGCATGTCATAACCCATACTGCTCTATTTAGGACTTTGTGACTCCGGTGCAGGCATCAGATATTTTATTACTCTTTTTAGAGTAACAGGCGAGTACATTCTCTGATAGTTCTTTCATTTACTTGTCAATTACTATACTTCAGTTCTAGATAGTTTTATGTGATTCTTACAACACGTATGGATATTTCTGGATTCATATATGTGACACACATACCATTAGTCTGGCCTCTATTTCTGGAATCACTACTGGCATCATCTTTTGGAACCACTACTGGCATCACCTACTGGAATCATCCTGGAATCACTCTGAAATCTTTTGCTGGTATCATTATGTTTGGCTGGACTCATCCCAATTTTTCATGTCGTCTTCTGAATTCACTTGTACTTGCTGGGCGGGAAAATATTGGAATAGGCATGTGAACATACCCAAATACTGGAACCACTCCCTTGGAATTATACTGGAACGATAGCCATCTTACACCCGGCCAGGTGTGTGATGTGCCGTATTACCTACAGCCGTTCACATGTCGATCCCGATATTTTAAAACACACAGTTAGAGTATAGGCTGGACTCACCCTGGAACCTTTGATCACCAACTGGACTCACCTTATACCAGACTCATCTTGTACTGGAACCACCTAGTATCAGATTCATGTTGTCTGAATTTACTTGGGTTTGCACTTGTTTACATTTATATACTGGACTTATATCATGTTGCTCTAGTTCAGCTAGTTTCTATTTACAGTCCTTATTGCTATGTTTCTTTTCTTGTTTTTACTTACCTTACTTCCTTGCATCTTAACTGTTTCTCTATACCATCACATGTATACAAACTGCCATATTTCATCAATAAAACTGTTTATAACTGCTTTATAGTTCTCTGTCATTTAATTAGGATTTCTTGATGAGTTGTACTCGTTCCTGTCCTGACTGGACCTGTTGAAATTTTATAGATGATTGCCCTGAGGATACGTGCCCTACATATTATGGACCCAGAGACGGGATGACTACCTTTGGCTTCGACACTCAGGAGTGATCGGGATTTAGTTTAGTAGATTAGCATATGTTCCATGTTGAACTTGTTATAGAAGTTTTGAGACTTGTGTAGTATTTGAGAATTGTTGAGAGTTGTTATTATTTTAGTAGTTGTTCTTCTATTCTTAGTTTAATTCTTCTGTGTTATCTTATCGTGTTTAGACTGTGATTGAGTTCTATATCTTATACTTGTCCTCCGTTCGGAGTTGATCATGATGAGTACATTATAATTGCGTGAGTTGCTGGTTAGATAGTAACCTAGGACAGCGCTCTACCGCCGACACTACGGTGTAGGCTGGGCGTCGTTACGTATTCGTACCCTCACAGTGGGTGCGGGTCGTGACACGTTTTTAGTGGTGGCCCATGCAGGTCGAGAGTCGCATTAGTGCGATATCGTGGTAGTACGGCGACTTAGTTGTACTGCTTTGCGAGCCTGCGATAGGATTGAGAGATAGGCTTTAACGGAGAGGTACTCAATCACAGTTAGGAAAATTCTGCTTCAATTCGTGCCATCTACATATCTTACTGACTTGTCTTCTTTGCAATAAACTGTCCTCCTTTGATTTTATCCATTCCTGCTCAGTATTGACTTCCTTTTCGATCTGTCTTCAGGATGGTGGAGACACGATCACATTGCTCTGGTACAGTAGCCGCTGCAGAGGGGTCTGCCACCTCTCACCTTCAGCAGCCAGCTTCCGATACCGCAGCCCCAGTCATGCCAGCTGGGGTAGGTGTTTCAGCAGCCTTCGAAGGAGCACCTCCATTAGCTGAGAGGCAGAGTCCGATGCTTCCCGAGAGCCTTCCACCGCTGCAGCCTCCACCTGCGGGGATGGTAGATGCTGCTCATCTATTTTCTTTCGTGGAGAGGATTCTGGCGTCTCACCAGCAGCAGCAGCAGCGACAGACTGCCGATTATTGTTAGGGGATTGACGAGGCCCACCAGCTGGTTCGTACTACAGTAGAGATGGTGACTGCTCGGGGGGAGCAGCAACAGCCTTACCAGAAGGAGAAGGATATCCAGGACTTTCAGAAGATGCATCCTAGGGAGTTCCTGGGCACAGAGGGTATCCATTTTGCAGACGATTGGATCGAGCACATCAAGGAGATATTCCGACTGGCGGAGATACCAGCTCGACTCCATATCGAGGCGGCAGGCAGTCATATGTAGGACTTAGCCCGTGCGTGGTACCAGACAGATCCCAGGGTGGGAGTTGAGGGCCAGACTTCGGCCCAGTTCAAGGAGCTTTTTAAGGAGCAGTTCTTTCCTGATGTGGCCTTGGGAGGTATAGAGGCACAGTTTGAGAGCCTGGTTCAGGGGAACCAGTCAGTAGCTGAGTATGCTGGGGAGTTTTGTAGATTAGCCCGGTTCATTGATGACTTGACTGAGAAGACGAAGGCGAGGAAGTTCCGCCGAGGCTTGATTAGAGAGGTTCGGTCGCTGACTAAGAGTGATCAGAACGCTACCTACGCGGAGATATTTTCTGGGGCTATGGCAGCGGAGGACAACCTGGGGTTGAAGTTGAAGAGGGGTCAGGACTCCCAGGGTGGTAGCAGCAGCGGAGGTCAGGCCAAGAGGCCTCACGTACAGATTCAGCAGGCACAGGCACTAGTAAGAGTGCAGCAGGCACAGCATCAGCATAGAGGATAGGACCGCGAGGTTCCGACTTGTGCCTACTGCAGGAAGGCAGGGCATGTTTGGGAGTCTTGTAGGAGGAGGCTGAAGATTTGTCTATTTTGTGGGTCTGGTGCTCACAAGATGATAGATTATCCCGCTGCACCTCCTTATGAGGGAGCTAGGCCACCTGTAGCTGAGGACCAGAGGGGTAGAGCTTTTGCGATAGCGGTCTAGGAGACCGACGCTGCAGGTGATGGGTTAGCAGGTTTGTCCTTCTCATTCTTCCTCTCTACTTTCATGTGTGATTCCCTTAGTACCTGCCAGGATATTGTTTGTGATTGCTAGATAGTGTAGCTACCCTGTACGAGACTGTGGAATCACGACCAGTAAGATTTTGTTTGCATGATTATCTCTTGACCTTGATTGTTTGGGTTTGACCTAGAAGGGTGCGATCATTTTAATTTCGAGGACAAAATTTTTCTAAGGGGGGTAGGATTGTAACACCCAGTTTTCCAGATGAGGGTATTTTTGAAATTTTGTAATTATAAATATTATTTAAGGATATTTATTCATATTATGATTTTTAGTGATTTTTAATGATTTTTAGTAGAATTGACTTTGGGCCTATAGCTGACTTTGACTAGTGTTGACAAGAAGACTAACCTAGTGACTAACCTAGGTTAAGACCCCTTGGTTAGGTTAAGTAAACTTGGTTTGACCTAATTTAGTGAAGTTTAAGTCATTGGAACTTGTTTGGAAAGATTTGGAGTTGATTTGACTAATATGGCTTATGACTTCATAAGTCATGATTAATGACTTGACTTATAGCCCATAGGCCCACACCATGGACCAAACCTAAACCTAATCAGCCCATGGCAGCCACTATTGATCATTTTCCCCTATTTAATCCCTTCCTAGAATTTAGGGCTAGCCTCCATTGGGATTTGTGCAAGTTTTGGAAGAGGTGAGTCTCCATCTTTCTAAAATCATAGAAAATCCATTTCAACTCCATTTTCCTTCAAATCAATTTCATTAGGACCTAATTCTTCTGTTCTTTATGTTTGTGTAAGAATATTTCAGAGTAGGATCAATTTGTGGGAGTTTTTGAGGCTTGGAGAACCATTCCATTTGAGGCTTTTGTGAGCTTTGCACATCAATAGGTATAATCTATTCTAACCCATGAAATTCATGTTTAATTGCATTTCTAGGATGCCCTAGCCCTAACCTAACTCTAGGAATAGGAATCCCCATAAGTTGTGTCCATTTCGTGTCCTAACAGGACACGTATCAGTGTCATGTTTGGTGTGTTTGATGTAATGCCTCAACCAACATTTTGTTCTAATTTCTGAAATGTTTTTGAATGGAATTTTAGTCCTAGGGATTGCTTAATGATTTTTGCTTTTATTTCCTAATTTTTGTGTCGTGTCGTGTCCACACGGGGACACGAACACGCGGGGACTGAAACACTTGCTGTTTCCTGCATCACGGGGTCGATAACTCCCGACACAGGACACGTAGACACGCCATTTTTGGCGAGGATGATGAGGCATAGAATAAAATCATCCTCCCAAAAGATGGGAGCTCGGGGTTGCATATGTGAGGAGAAATCCTTCTCGCACTGGCCGTACTGGCCGCGCGCGCGCTGTGCACGCTTGGGTTTTGGCCACTGACACGCACTTTTATTTCAGACACGGGGACACGGTGCAGGGGCATACACGTGTAGCCCTACACGTGGCGAACACGTGGGCACGATCGCGAGTCGTGTCGTGCCCTGTGTCGTGTCCTAGAGTGACACACACGCGTGCACGATGCTTCGTGCTGTGTAGTGTCTGTGAGTAATTCCAGACGTGGACACGCCGTGTCCTGCTCTAGGGTAACACGAAGGGATTCCTCGTGCACGTGTGGGGGATTGTTTACCAACCACTAATTTAGATTATTATCATGATTTTGATTTTCGAATTGTATTTCCCATTTTTAACTGATATATGTTTCAGTTTGTGATTTCTGATATATTAATTCCATTTTTTAAACCGAGTTTTCCTATTTAAATGGCATGATTATTCACCTATACATATGTATTAGTTAATGCTAGGGTGGTTACATGTGAGATTAGGTTTGGATTGATTGTGGAATGGGATTTCGAGTATGGGTGGACTGATACCCAGCCATTGTTCAGTTTTCTGAAACTAGAGTGCATTAACTGATTTGAAAAGTTTAATTTCCAAATAGATTTCCAACATGTGTATTAGTAAATGCTAGGTGGGATTATCATGTAATATTAGGTTTTTCATTTGAGAATGGGATTTTGGACTGTTTGATGAATGTAGACTGATACACAGTCTTGAAAACTGAGATTTCTGAGCTACATTTGCTTCTAAAATTGAATTTTTTTCTGAAATTGATATTCCTGAGATTAGATGCTCAATTTACTATGTTTTAATTCATGTACATGAGTATTAGTTTACTGCTAATGATGAATGTGAATGGTGTTAGGAGTTGAGTTCGAAATTGATGAAAGGATTTCGATATTGGGTTGGTTTTGTTGAACTGAAATGTTATGCACTGTTAACTGAAATATGAGCCCTGCCTAGGCCTGGCTTGGCACTTGCCACCCCATGGCAGCCCAAGTATCCCCCACCTATTGAATGTGTTAAAACTTGAGAGCCATTATTGAGAGAAATCTGAGTTTAACAAAATAGAAATTAGTATATAATGTTTGACTGAGTTTGGGCTAACTGTTATTAACTACCATGTTACTGATTCCTGGAATTGAGCACATATATGTTTTCCTGAGAACAAATGAGTACACTATTTGCACATTGTCACTGTTTCCTATTAAACACATGGACTGACCTGGAAACACAACACTATTCCTGTCATATATCACCCTCACACACACACCCATTACTCTATCCTGTCAACACACATATATATAACTGTTAACTTTCACAAAACTGTCCTTAACAGAAAATCTGAGAATGAGAGTGATTCACTGATTAGCTAGGGGCTTGACTGTTTTAAACCTGAGAATTCCTGTCACCCCACTCCTTGACACATGGTTGACACAAACACATGTGACACTCTACCAAATTCTGAACACACAATGCACACACACACACAACCACAACCTGAAAATGCCTAAACTGAGAACATGTGCTTCCCTCTACACACAGGAACTGTCAAGAACTGTCAAGACACATATCACACTGTTTTCCATATAGACACAAACACAACACCCTATATATTGTCATTCATACACACACTCACACAATGTAAACCCACACACACTCATATATTTTAACATATAGTTAACTCCTTAGCCCCTCTATCTCCTCTATGTATATAAGTATGATGTATATATATATCTATGAATGGAAATATGTAAATATGCATGTATATATATAATGACATATGTAAAATGAATGCATGAATGAATAAGTGTAGGTATGCCATGATATATGCAATGTAGGTAATGTTACTGTTATGAATATAGGATTGAGTGTATACCTATGAATGTATATATATTGCTATGTGAATGTGGTTCATAGTGTGTCCTTGAGTGAGTGTTTAAATTGAGGGTCAGTTAGTAGGCTATCTTGGTATAGGTAGACTGTGATATGGTTGGACTGTTAGTGTTCCTGTTAGGCTTGTGGCTTGGTTTAGGCCTAGTGTTGACCTAGTGGCCTAGAGAGTTGACCAATACCCTAGATGTTGACTTGGCTTAACCCAGAGTTGACCAAGGTTGACCAAAGTTTGACTTTGACCTAGATTGACCCAGAAATCATGTAGATTGCATCGTAGATTTCATTTACCTTATTTTAAACATGTCATAACCCATACTGCTCTATTTATGACTTTGTGACTCCGGTGCAGACATCTGATATTTCATTACTCTTTTCAGAGTAACAGACGAGTACATTCTCTGATAGTTCTTTCATTTACATGTCAATTACTATACTTCAGTTCTAGATAGTTTTATGTGATTCTTACAACATGTATGGATATTTCTGGATTCATGTATGCGACACACATACCATTAGTCTGGCCTCTATTTCTGGAATCACTACTGGCATTATCTTCTGGAACCACTACTGGCATCACCTACTGGAATCACCCTGGAATCACTCTGGAATCTTTTGCTGGTATCATTATGTTTGGCTGGACTCATCCCGATTTCTCGTGTCGTCTTCTGAATTCACTTGTACTTGCTGGGCGGGAAAATATTGGAATAGGCATGTGAACATACCCAAATACTGGAACCACTCCCTTGGAATTATACTGGAACGATAGCCACACCCGGCCAGGTGTGTGATGTGCCGTATTTCCTACAACCGTTCACATGTCGATCCTGATATTTTAAAACACACTGTTAGAGTATAGGCTGGACTCACCTTGGAACCTTTGATCACCAACTGGACTCACCTTATACCGGACTCATCTTGTACTGGAACCACCTAGTATCAGATTCATGTTGTCTGGATTTACTTGGGTTTGCACTTGTTTATATTTACATACTGGACTTACATCATGTTGCTCTAGTTCAGCTAGTTTCTATTTACAGTCCTTATTGCTATGTTTCTTCTCTTGTTTTTACTTACCTTACTTCCTTGCATCTTAACTGTTTCTCTATACCATCACCTGTATACAAACTGCCATATTTCATCAATAAAACTATTTATAACTGCTTTATAGTTCTCTGTCATTTAATTGGGATTTCTTGATGAGTTGTACTCGCTCCTGTCCTGACTGGACCTGTTAAAATTTTACAGATGATTGCCCTGAGGATACGTGCCCTATATATTATGGACCCGGAGACGAGATGACTACCTTTGGCCCCGACACTCAGGAGTGATCGGGATTTAGTTTAGTAGATTAGCATCTGTTCCATGTTGAACTTGTTATAGAAGTTTTGAGACTTGTGTAGTATTTGAGATTTGTTGAGAGTTGTTATTATTTTAGTAGTTGTTCTTCTATTATTAGTTTAATTCTTCTGTGTTATCTTATCGTGCTTAGACTGTGATTGAGTTCTATATCTTATACTTGTCCTCCGTTCGGAGTTGATCATGATGAGTACATTATAATTGCGTGAGTTGCTGGTTAGATAGTAACCTAGGACAGCGCTCTACCGCCGACACTGAGGCGTAGGCTGGGCGTCGTTACGTATTCGTACCCTCACAGTGGGTGCGGATTGTGACAAGTAAGGGAACGAGAACGTAACAACACCCAGCCTACGCCGCAGTGTCGGCGGTAGAACGCTGTCCTAGGTCTCATGCATCTAGCAGTATAAGAATAAACAGTTTATACTCCCCGAATGGGGGTGACATAGCAGATACAGTCTCAATCACATCTAAGGTAGAGCATGATAAGGATAGATAAAACATGAAATCCAAAAGAGATACAGCAGAGAGAAATCTAAGTGTCTAAAATACACAAATCCAAAAATACATCTCAAATCTCAAAATACAGTAATTCATAAAGTAAATACAACTCCAGACAATGGAAAAACTATCTAAACAACCTCTACTGTGTCTTCTCTAGGCTAGCAGGCAATCCTAGGCTATCTGTAAAATTTATCAACAGGTCCAGTCAGGACAGGAGCGAGCACAATACATCTCAACAAATCATAGCAGGTTAGAAAATATAATCATGCAGTAAAGTAAGACACATGATATGAAGAAATACAGTATGTAAACAGAGAGAGAACTGTAATAGAAATATCTACTATAAATAGAGAACTAACAGTGGCTAGTGATGTAGAGTACAGGATAGCACATATGAATGGGACAGATTTGTACATGATCTACACTAAAGAGTTGTACATGATCTACACTACTATGGAATTGTTCACATGACTACTAGCACTCCCTCGTTTCCACAATCAATACACAAGGATCTAAACAGGTTATGATATTGTACATGATATCACATGGGGCCATTGAAAGGGTACACATGATAGTATACATGAAGGCTCTGTGAACATAAGAGTACATAATTCACAAGAGTGTATATGTATGGTGAAAGCACAGGAGTACATGATGAAAATGAAACGCACATGACACAATGTGCCCGATGCTCCCGAGGAGGATAACATCGTATGAAGAGATCCGTATAGTACTAATCCGTGATAATGTCGTGACAGCATCAAGTAAGGTAATCAAAAGCAGAAATATAATTCTAAGCAGGATATGAAATGATCAAAGAATGTACTCGCCTGGTGTCTGAATGTCCAAAGTAAATATACTGTCCGAGGAGAGGTGTCTGACTCCTAATCAGAACAGCACAAGTCACAACAAGTCCAAAATGGCAATATGAAGTTCTATTATGCATTCTACATGATTCTAGGTCAATCTAGACCAAAGTCAACTCTTGGTCAACTTGGTCAACCCTGAAAGTCAAACCTAGGTCAACTATGGTCAAACTAGGTCTAACAAGTCTAAATTAGGTTAAACAAGTTATTCTAGGTCTAAACAAACTAAGTATATGCAAATCAAGTATCCAAGATAGCTACTAACTCATAGCCTAAGTCACTTGCTAAACCAAGCACAAAACTAAACCATAAGCTAACAAGGCACACAAACTTAGTCATATAATGTATATATATTATTTACATTCACATATTCGTATACATAGATATATATATATATAGAAAAGCTATATATATAGGCACATACATATATATAGAGAGAGAGAAAGAAAGGTAAAAGAGTAAGTGTGTGTGTGTGTGTTTGGCATGTGTGTGAAAGGATATGTGTTAATGTTCTAAAATTTAGTGATAGGTAGGTGTATGTGACATGGAAGACATGATGTCAAAGGGTGTATGAATGCATGTGTGTAAAAGGTTATAGGTTAACTCAGTTTATAGAAATACATACATACATACTTACCTTGTATACATACATACATACATATCATGTATATTACATTTACATGATACATACATGTATACTTGTATTATATTATACTTACATTCACGCATATTAGATACTTGTATTTATATTAACATATTGTAAATATTCATTTCATTCATGCATCTATGCATTACCTACATGTTTTATACATATGCATACATTGTATATTCATATCATTTCATACATTAACATAGAGACATACAAATATGCACACATCATATAATTCATACCTTGTTTTACCTTACATATCATGTTATATATTATCATTCATTCCTTTCATATATTACATTCTATATTACCTATATACGTGTATTTCCTCCATTCATTCATGCTTGCATCATATACTCTACATTACCATACATGTTATCTTTATATATTGCATTATAATATTTATACATTATGCATTCATATCTATCATTATATATATATATCTTGCATTCACATCTAGCATTCATTCTATACTTTCATGCATACATTGTATATCATTCTTTTATTCATGCATTGCTTATATGCATTATATTAATTGCATTCCTACATGCTTGCATTCAACCATATATATAAATTAATGTAAAGAGAATATATATCATATATAAATCATTTTATTCATCTAACATATCATGTATTACATACTCTATATTCATTTAATATCCATACTACATAGGCTCATAGGTTACACAAAATACATATATCGTATAGTCACTCTTCTACTTAAAACCAATACTGTACCAATTGAGAATTCACTAAATTCTAGGATTAAAGTATATTATATATCTTTGTTTTAGCTTTCCAAAACTTTAAACGGATCGCATTTTCGTGTCCGGAAGCTCCCGGAATCGCAAAAACACCGAAACGCGTTCGTCTTTCATACAGCTGACACTCGAATAATTTTACAGAAAGTTTCAGAACGAATTTGGCTTATTAAAATATATATTTAGAAAGCTAACTTCGATACGCTTCTTTTAAAAAAAAGGGAGGTTAATTGGAGTTATGAGTTAAAAGTTATGACATTTCTAAGTTGCTCTAGCTACTAAAAACGTGGATAAAAATTATGACGAATTTAGGTAGTTTGAGACAAAAGAAACACAAGTATATAACATAATATATCAAGAACTCACTCTCTACAATGATATATATATATGAGACACTATAGAACACATCTCCAATACAAAAATATGAGATTAAACATGTAATAATTCATTCATACATAACAACACATAGTGTGTCCAAATTTGGGATTTTCCCACATGGACACAACCACAACACAAAGGACACTCCTATGACCTCCAAATGGACACGAAATGGACACAAATGGAGATACAACCATGGGGATCATTCCAGTGGGTTCAAAATATTTCTATACGCATGTAGGGATGGATTAGAGGAGAGATTATACCTTCCGGGAGAGAGATTAGAAGGAAAAGCCTTCCGATACGGCACCGACACGTAG
Source organism: Iris pallida (assembly GCA_029216955.1). Lineage (NCBI taxonomy): Eukaryota > Viridiplantae > Streptophyta > Magnoliopsida > Asparagales > Iridaceae > Iris > Iris pallida. The sequence goes on along the minus strand of JANAVB010011637.1, from coordinate 36,976 downwards.
AGATTCCAAAAGGACACGAACGAGCTCCGAACCCTCCCAAACTTGGCTAACACCCTCTAACTATGGAATAGAAGAGAAATAAAGAAGATTTGGTGGAAGAAGGGGTTGATTTGGAGATAAAATCAATGGAGGTTCATCTCTAAATTAATTTGGGGAAGAACAAGAGAGAAAAAGTGGATAAAAACAAATGAATGTAGGAGTGACTCACTCCTTATCCCCCCCATAGGTGGCTGCCTAAAAAGGGTGAGGTATCCCCTATTTAAATGTCCAAAATGCCCTCCACTAATCTATTTGATTTAAATTAGGAATGGGTTAAAGGTTGAGGTCAATTTAGTCTAGTTTTAAGTCTCTAATTAAACTAAACCTATCCAAAAATAATTAGTCTAACTACTAACTAAAATTAATATCATGTGGACTAAAATTAATATCATGTGGGCCATGCCTAACTAGTGTGTGGGTCCCACTAGAGTCAAACTACCCTCCTCCAAGGTCCGCATTTCTAGTCGGATTGAGTTGAAATTCGAACCCGACTCAAATAACCCCAAAACAATATCATAAATAATAAAATAAATTTCAACCCCAAAATAATATCATAAATAATAAAATAAATTTCAAAAATATTAAAAAAAGTAAAATGACAAAAATACCCCTGTTTCTGAAAACTGGAGGTGACAAATCTATCAACCTTAAAAAATTTCGTCCTCGAAATTAAAATATTCATACTCCTTCTAGGTCAAACCCCCCACAATCAAAGTCTCAGAACTTAAACAATCATACGATTTAAAAGGATGACATACAGGATCATGGCATACGGTGGTAGTGAAAGTCTCATCTAGGTATACTAGTCATGCTAAACCAAAACGGTCATAGGGTATCAAAACACACAAGCAATCTAGGGTGCTAAACTAGAAAAGATACAGAAATAATAATCATCAAGACTGTAAGACAGTCTACCATCCTATATGAAAACTGGTACTTATCAAAATAAAATAAAGTTAACTACCATTTATCTAATAAGGGGTACTATTCAAGAAAATCAAAATTAAAAGTTAAAGAATGAAAGCCAATTGCATGGAAATCCAATCACAATATATTTATATATATAGCGTTAGAGAGGGAAAAGCTAGCATTATGTACAAGTTATGTAGTTCGTGTGTGTATGGGTGTATGTGGACATGTTCATATGGTTTGATAGTAGGCATGTGTGTATGTGAAATATACATGAAGAGTATAGGAGGATTTGGGTTTCGAAACAATAGCTATCCAGTTACACTACTCATGGCATATTGGTTAAACAATCTACAACACACAACCTATTTACTCATAACATGCATGGCTAACCATATACATACATATATATATATATATATATATATATATATATATATATATATATATATATATATATATATATATATATATAAAGAGGTAGAGATTTAGTTATGTATCTATATACATTATAACATGTATGCATAAACTCTATATATATATCTATACAGGTACATGATCATAACATAGAGAGGAAAGGTTAGGTTACATGACAGGGTATACTAAGTTAGGGTGTGTGTGTGTCCTTGTACAGGATTATAGCATAGTATTGAAAGGTTAAACCCAGTTTTAGTTCAGCATTTACATGCAAAGTCTAAAAATAAGCTAACATTTAAAGCAGCAAAACATTAACATAATACAGTCTCAAATTTTAGGATTTTGAAATATCACAACCAATCTCAACGCTCCCAATACATCCTAACATGTTAGAAATGAAACCCTAACATACTATCAATACATTTATCTACGCATACAGTTCAATATTACATTTTAAATCTGAAATTGAACTAAATATTTGAAATCAATGTAAAAATGTTAACATGTATTCAGTTTTCAGGATTTTGGAGAAATTCAACATCAACTAACCCAATGTTTATCACAACCTAACATGTAAGAATATGAAACCTAACATTATCCCTACCTACAACAATGTACACAGCTCTAAATATTACCTTTAAAACAACAATTTGAACCAATATTTAAAATCCAGTATTAAGGGTTAGTATGTACACAGTCTTAGATTTGACAAATTCAAACACAAAACTCAACTAAAATTTTTGAATTGAAACCCTACGTATAACATACATGTGCAGAGATGTAAACATAATTAATAACATGAAATCTATATTTGAATTACGAATTTAAACTGGAAAAAAGTAGAGAACTAAAAATATTGGGATTTTGACAATTTAAACATCAACAACATATTAATATGTATTTAGGCAGGTAGAAAATCAAGTGTAGCATGCATACGTGTCAGGCAAAGAGTCTATGTCCAATATATATATATATATCCTCATGTCCCAATATAAAATTTTAATTCTACGTTAAGACCAACATTTAGATTTCTACCAAGATTGCAAAGTAGGTAATTTGTGTAATCAAGACAGTTTTATTAGTATCTAATACAAGAATAATAGAAAGAAAGAAATAACGATAAAATATGTTTACTTATCTGTTTAAAGAAGAACCATTTTAAAACCCAGAGCTAAATTATCAAATCCAAGATAAAGTCTAGCAAAATCGTCGATTCATTGTATTAAGAAGGAGTTCATGGTAAGAAGTTACACAAGGTTTATAAAAATAGCTAAAGCTACATCCTAAGTAAAAAATGAGAAGCAAAACAAAACAAAACAACAATAATTCTTTTTTTTGAATGACTGAAACAAAAGTAGAGAAAATATGTTCGAAAATATTTAAGGTACAATCTGATAATCATATGCGTCTATCCAAAATCATGGTACTCTAAATCCTCGTCATACTATTAAGCAAGGCTACGATAATCACAGAGTCCTTGACTTATGCACATACCTCTAGAATCATGGTATTTAACATTTTTGCGATGCCACTAGCTTGGCTGCGAAAATCTTAAATTCCTACACCCGAGAAATATATCCAAAAATCAGACTATATGTCCTCACCGTGCTGGCTAATGTGACTATAGAAGACTAGATTTCCATAACTTAGATAACCTAGCCCATATAACTTCATCTTGACAAAACTAAATTAAATCAACAATGAACACTAAAAAAATCAAATTTATCAACGAACATCAAAATTCAAAAATGAACAAAATCCTTCAAATCATATAACTACAAACTCGGATGCTACAGCTAACATCAAGATTCAAAATTTCACAATCTTCATCAAAATCAATAAATACAAACTCAAATTAAATAATAATACATCAAAATCAAATTCAACAACAGAATGTAAAGATAAATCAAATCAAGGAAAAGAGAGTTTTCAAATCGAAGTTAAATAAGATTCTCAAGGGTCGTCCCAGGAATCTCTCAAGGGATCCTAGCTGTGATTGAGTATCTTCAAAATTATATCCTATTCCTACTGCAGGCTGTAGTGGTACTCTAGTTCGAATACCACTACATAAACTTGACCTGCATGGGCTACCACTAAAAATGTGTCACGACCCGCACCCTAGAGGAAGGACACGAGAACGTAACAACGCCCAGCCTACGCCGTAGTGTCGGCGGTAGAACGCTGTCCTAGGTCTCATGCATCTAGCAGTATAAGGCTAAACAGTTTATACTCCCCGAATGGGGGTGACATAGCAGATACAGTCTCAATCACATCTAAGGTAGAGCATGATAAAGATAGATAAAATATGAAATCCAAAAGAGATACAGCAGAAAGAAATCTAAGTGTCTAAAATACACAAATCCAGAAATACATCTCAAATCACAAAATACAGTAATTCATAAAGTAAATACAACTCTAGACAATGGAAAAACTATCAAAACAACCTCTACTGTGTCTCCTCTAGGCTAGCAGGCAATCCCAGGCTATCTGTAAAATTTATCAACAGGTCCAGTCAGGACAGGAACGAGCACAATACATCTCAACAAATCATAGCAGGTTATAAAATATAATCATGCAGTAAAGTAAGATACATGATCTGAAGAAATACAGTATGTAAACAGAGAGAGAACTGTAATAGAAATATCTACTATAAATAGAGAACTAACAGTGGCTAGTGATATAGAGTACATGATAGCACATGTGAACGGGATAGATTTGTACATGATCTACACTAAAGAGTTGTACATGATCTACACTACTATGGAATTGTTCACATGACTACTAGCACTCCCTCGTTTCCCCAATCAATACATAAGGATCTAAACATGTTATGTTATTGTATATGATATCACATGGGGCCCTTGAAAGGATGCACATGATAGTATACATGAAGGCTCTGTGAACATGGGAGTACATGACTCACAAGAGTGTATATGTATGGTGAAAGCACAGGAGTACATGATAAAAGTGGAACGCACATGACACAATGTACCCGATGCTCCCAAGGAGGATAACATCGCATGAAGAGATCCGTATAGTACTAATCCGTGATAATATCGTGACAGCATCAAGTAAGGTAATCTAAAGCAGGAATATAATTCTAAGCAGGATATAAAATGATCAGAGAATGTACTTGCCTGGTGTCTGAATGTCCAAAGTAAATATACTGTCCGAGGAGAGGTGTCTGGCTCCTAATTAGAACAGAACAAGTCACAACAAGTCCAAAATGGCAATATGAAGTTCTATTATGCATTCTACATGATTCTAGGTCAATCTAGACCAAAGTCAACTCTTGGTCAACTTGGTCAACCCTGAAAGTCAAACCTAGGTCAACTATGGTCAAACTAGGTCTAACAAGTCTAAATTAGGTCAAACAAGTTATTCTAGGTCTAAACAAACTAAGTATATGCAAATCAAGTATCCAAGATAGCTACTAACTCATAGCCTAAGTCACTTGCTAAACCAAGCACAAAACTAAACCATAAGCTAACAAGGCACACAAACTTAGTCATATAATGTATATTTATTATTCACATTCACATATTCATATACATAGATATATATATATATATAGAAAAGCTATATATATAGGCACATACATATATATATATATAGAGAGAAAGGTAAAAGAGTAAGTGAGTGTGTGTGTGTGTTTGGCATGTGTGTGAAAGGATATGTGTCAATGTTCTAAAATTTAGTGATAGGTAGGTGTATGTGACATGGGATACATGATGTCAAAGGGTGTATGAATGCATGTGTGTAAAAGGTTATAGGTTAACTCAGTTTATAGAAATACATACATACATACTTACCTTGTATACATGCATATATACATATCATATATATTACATTTACATGATACATACATGTATACTTGTCTTATATTATACTTACATTTATGCATATTAGATACTTGTATTTATATTAACATATTACAAACATTCATTTCATTCATGCATCTATGCATTACCTATATGTTTTATACATATGCATACATTGTATATATATATATATCATTTCATACATTAACATAGAGACATACAAACATGCACACATCATATAATTCATACCTTGTATTATCTTACATATCATGTTATATATTATCATTCATTCCTTTCATATATTACATTCTATATTACCTATATACGTGTATTTCCTCCATTCATTCATGCTTGCATCATATACTCTACATTACCATACATGTTATCTTTATATATTGTATTATAATATTTATACATTATGCATTCATATCTATCATTATATATATATCTTGTAGGAATGCATTATAATTTTACCAAGCATGTAGGAATGCAATTAATATAATGCATATAAGCAATGCATGAATAAAAGAATGATATACAATGTTTGCATGAAAGTATATAATGAATGCTAGATGTGAATGCAAGATACAAACATGCACACATCATAATATTTATACATACATACTTACCTATATTGCATTATAATTTTACAGAAAGTTTCAGAACGAATTTGGCTTATTAAAATATATATATTTAGAAAGCTAACTTCGATACGCTTCTTTTAAAAAAACGGAAGGTTAATTGGAGTTATGAGCTAAAAGTTATGGTATTTCTAAGTTGCTCTATCTACTAAAAACGTGGATAAAAATTATGACGAATTTAGGTAGATTGAGACAAAAGAAACACAAGTATATAACATAATATATCAAGAACTCACTCTCTACACTAATATATATATATGAGACACTATAGAACACATCTCCAATTCAAAAATATGAGATTAAACATGTAATAGTTCATTCATACATAACAACAACACATAGTGTGTCCAAATTTGGGGTTTTCCTACATGGACACAACCACAACACAAAGAACACTCCTATGACCTCCAAATGGACACAAAATGGACACAAATGGAGATACAACCATGGAGATCATTCCTATTGGTTCAAAATATTTCTATACGCATGTAGGGATGGATTAGAGGAGAGATTATACCTTCCGGGAGAGAGATTCGAAGGAAAAGCCTTCCGATACGGCACCGACACGTAGAAATTCTAAAAGGACACGAACGAGCTCCGAATCCTCCCAAACTTGGCTACACCCTCTTACCATGGAGTAGAAGAGAAATAAAGAAGATTTGGTGAAAGAAGGGATTGATTTGGAGATGAAATCAATGAAGGTTCATCTCTAAATTAATTTGGGGAAGAACAAGAGAGAGAGAAAGTGGATAAAAACAAATGAATGAAGGAGTGACTCACTCCTTATCCCCCCCATAGGTGGCTGCCCAAAAAGGGTGAGGTGTCCCCTATTTGAATGTCTAAAATGCCCTCCACTAATCTATTTGATTTAAATTAGGAATGTGTTAAAGGTTGAGGTCAATTTAGTCTGGTTTTATGTCTCTAATTAAACTAAACCTATCCATAAATAATTAGTCTAACTACTAACTAAAATTAATATCATGTGAACTAAAATTAATATCATGTGGGCTATGCCTAACTAGTGTGTGGGTCGCACTAGAGTCAAACTACCCCCCTCTCCCGGGTCCCCGTTTCTAGTCGGATTGAGTTGAAATTCGAACCCGACTCAAATAACCCCAAAACAATATCATAAATAATAAAATAAATTTCAACCCCAAAATAATATCATAAATAATAAAATAAATTTCAAAAATATTAAAAAATATAAAATGACAAAAATACCCCTGTTTCTGAAAACTGGGGGTGACAGTAGACTTGCCATGGTTGATAATCAGTGGTTCTGGATCATTTGTACGAGAAGTACGTCCCTTGACCTTGATTATGAGAGGTTGAACTTGGCTCTTGATTGGAATTCTCACAGATTCCTCAGACAAAGCTCGAGTTCTTCCTTTAACCTTAATCATCAAAGGTTCGTCATTGACAGTTTGGGGTTGGATTCGACCTTTAACTTTAATCATCAAAGGTTGATCTTCTGGAGGATCTTCTAAGATAGATTGATCTTCTGCAGGCGATCGATCTTCAGCCATATCTGATATTTCTTTCACATGCTCTTGTTTGTAGAGTATTGAATTAGAGAAATAGGCTTCAACACCCTTAAAAGGATTGATATCTGTAAATTTAGTCTTCACAATCCTTTAAAAATCCACATACTTAAAGCATTGGTGGAGAGTTGAAGGCACAATGTTATGCTCATGTATCCACGGTCTTCCAAGAAGGATGTTGTAAGATACATCTGAGTTGATAACATAAAAGGTCGCCATAGTTCGAAGATCACCTATTTGAATCTTCAGACGAACCTTCCCCAATGGTTTACTCTTTCCAAAGTTGAAACCAACTATTGTTGTACTAGTATAAGTCAAATCACCAGTAGGAATCCTTAGGGGTCGTAGCATACTCTGAAGAATAATGCTAATAGAAGACCCAAGATCAATGTAAATTCTGTCAATTTTAGTAGAGTCAATATATCCCGAATAACACATTGGCCTGTCATGTCTAGTATGCTTCAACAGTATATCTTCTTGTGTGAAGGTGATGTTAGAAATTGATTCCATCACACTATGACATTGTGGACACGACACCGGTATATTGTCAGGACTCTTGAGTTGAGCTAAACATGAATCCGCCTGTAGCAAAGCTTCGCTCAAAGTTTCTCAACTTTCTCTAGAAAGATGAAGCAACTTAAAGATAGAAAGTCTAGCCAAAGTATTAGCCAATTGAGCAAGAATATCAAACTTGTAGGGTTTCATCACTACCCTTGATTTGAAGCAGACTTGTCACTTCCCATTCCCAGAATACGTATTTCTAGAATGCATGTACTGTTTAAATATATTTATTTAATATTTATCATGTATTATTCTGTAGTTAACTTCTTTTAATTTCATGTTAATTAATTTTTTGCAATTTTATTTCTATATTTTACTCTCTGCTTTAGCTTTGCTATGGGTTCGGCTCAGACTGGTTTAATTATGTTGGTTCATCATGAACCGAAATAAACCCCCACCTACCACCATCCCTTCCATTTAAAGCCCATCCCCTTTCTCTCTCTTCATTACTTCACCATTACTCTTCTTCTTCCTCATAACTCTCCCACCAACCTAAAAGAGATAGGCAAGTGCCAACTTGCTTCTTGATGGATCTCTATTTTTGTTGTTCCACTGTCTTTCTCTTAATATTCTAAGACACTTTAGTGCTTGGCATTTTCAATTTCTATGGATAAATTCTTTTAGATCTAAGTTTATAGTATTTTCAGATTTCTTGGGTTTTGATCTATTTAACATTGTTATTTCCAAGTTTTGATGGTTTCATGTTGTAGAGAATTTCGTTCTACCCCATTTTGACCTATGGAAGTCCAAATTTGGACTTACGGTGAAGGTTTTATGAAGCTTGGAAGCCAAGGGTTCCATGACCATCCTTCTCAGGTTTTCTGAGAAGATGGATCATTTCACAGCCGCATGAGAATCTCATTCCTCAGCCGCATGGATTTATTATTTCTCAATCTCATTTCTCAGCGGCATGGAATTATTTATTTCCCAATCTCATTTCACAACCGCATGAGAATCTCATTTCTCAGCCGCATGGATTTATTATTTCTCAATCTCATTTCTCAGCCGCATGGATTTATTATTTCCCAATCTCATTTCTCAGCCGCATGAGAATCTCATTTCTCAGCCGCATGGATTAATTATTTCCCAATCTCATTTCTCAGCCGCATGAGAATCTCATTTCTCAGCCGCATGGAATTATTTATTTCCCAATCTCATTTTTCAGCCGCATGGAATTATTTATTTCCCAATCTTATTTCCAGCCGCATGGAATTATTTATTTTCCAATCTCATTTCTCAGCCGCATGGAATTATTTATTTCTCAATCTCATTTCTCAGCCGCATGGAATTATTTATTTCCCAATCTCATTTCACAGCCGCATGGATTTATTATTTTATTTCCCAATCTCATTTTTCAGCCACATGGATTTTTTATTTCCCAGTCTCATTTCACAGCCGCATGAGAATCTCATTTCTCAGCCGCATAGAATTATTTATTTTCCAATCTCATTTCACAGCCGCATAAAATTATTTATTTCCCAATCTCATTTCTCAGCTGCATGGATTATTTATTTCCCAATCTTATTTTACAGGCGCATGAGAATCTCATTTCTCAGTCGCATGGATTAATTATTTCCCAATTATTTCCCTCAGCTCATGAGATTATTTATTTCCCAATCATTTCTCACAGCCGCATGAATCATTCCTCAGGCGCATGAGATTATTTATTTCCCGATCATTATATATCTCCTAATTTTATTTTCCAAATTTGACATTAATTAACATTGATTGTTATCTTGATTTATTATTGATCATGCGTTCCTAGATGGAACTAAGGGACTGGCTAGTCGTCTTATTGAATTAAATAGAATGAGACACGTTCATATTTGCAATCGATTGGCCAATCCCGAATATTGACATATAAATACATGCAAGCTACAATTTATTTATTTATTTTATGAAAGCAGCATGTGTACTTTATGGTCAAGGCAAAATTATTCCGTGGTTAGTTTTAATTGTTGCATTACGCTATGTAAGACCTACAACCTAACCGCACGGGTATCGTTGTAGAGTTGAGCATATCGTACTTTGTACGGAAGTACTCATTCTGAAGTGACCATGATCCACGGCATGGGATTTTACTTAACATAGAGGCTACTAAGTTAAATAAAATAATAATTGCATGGAGAGAATGGATTTTCGAGTTCTTACATGGCAGCCCTCTTTGGTACTATTAGCGCCCAACAGGCCGACTGGTTCCCACAGATACTGCAATTCTGCCACACGGGCAGGGAGCGGTATCTGCTTATATTATTGTATATTGTATATTGATGACGGGCGCCCCGCTGGGACTCGTCTAATTCATGATTTGCGCAATTGATTGATTGGATAGACTAGCCTTGCTTGTCCATAGTAAGAACTGAGAAATCCTTATTGCATAATTCCAGGATAACTTGGGACTCATAGTAGTAAGCCGTAGGAGTTGGATGGTCGTTTAAGTTGATTTGTTTGTGTACTGTACCTACTCTGTTACCTAACTGAGATGATCAGAGCATCAGGACATGACGGGCCAACTTCTGTCCTTGTTTGGTTGGGAGGTTGGTTCGAAGTGTCGTGATGTTGCGTGAATTCCAGTAGCAAGCAGAGATCTATTATTATATTCACTTATTCACTAGTTTAAATCCTTATATCGTGCTTCCTTGCGGTACTTGCTATTAGAGGTCTAACCTCTCTGGTTTTGCATGGCCAAATTTAGAGCCAGTCCCCGAGGACTCAGCTTACTTCCACCTCCAAGATGGTCAATACTAGAGGAATGATCGCCGGAGGACTCGAGTGGGTTCCTTACTTCCCCGCTCATTTTGTTAATTACTTTACATTTTGCCGCTTGGCACCGACATGTTAGTCGGATAGTCTTGCACTTACTTTTACATAATTGTAATTAAGTCAGACTGCAGCTGATAACAATTGTGTATATGTTGCTATATCATCTGGCTATGTTTTGAAAAGCCAGATCTCAAGAACATTTTGACTAAGCGTTTGGGACGTCTTATTGCTTTATCTTAAATGTTCTCTGTTATTGCTTCTTGTTTGAATGATTGAGACAATAGATGTGAAGTGACCATAGCGAGACTTTCATGTAGTATGCACCCCCTTGTCTTTTAGACAGCATTGATCATATTATACGGTATTCATCTACCCGTAATACGTAGCTGGCTGAGTCATTCCCCCGCTCTCCAGTATTCTGGTTCTGGGGCGTGACAAGGTTTTAGTGGTGGCCCATGCAGGTCTGATTTCAGACTTGTGGGGGATTTTAATTTATAGGATGTCTCAATCACACATGTTCCCTCTTGATCTCATGATTCGTTACTCTCAATTCTAGCTTGACATTCCGATATCCTTTGACTTCATTGATCTTTCATGTCCGATCGTTTGATTGTTCTTTTGTCCCTTTCCTTAGGGGCACTTCGTCCGTATCTGCCAGGACTGGACAACAACAACAAGAGCAACACGGACAACCTGACCATGTTGGTCAGCAACAAGGGCCGGTACTAACTCAAGAGGCTATCCAAGAAGAAGTAATAGTGGAAGCGGCAGCTGGATCACAGTATCCGGATGTTCCACCACCACCAACAGTTCTACCTACCCCTGCGGAAATGGACACGCCGGCTCTTCTGGAGATCATGAGTGGAATGATGGCTACTCAGCAACACCAGATGTTAGCCCAGCAGCGCATGCATGCTCAGTTGCAGGAGCAGAACGTACTACTCAACCAAGGGTTGCAGACGGCATTAGAAAGAGGGACGAGGCCAGATTCAGGAGCATCAGCCAGGTTTTGCAAGTACAACCCCCGTCGTTTCGAGGGCACGGAGGATGCCATCTCAGCAGATGCATGGCTTAAGGACATTGAGGCTATTCTGACAGCAGCTAAGGTACCGGCGGAAGAACGTATGGATCAAGTGAAGTTGTTACTTCAGGATCTCGCACGTGATTGGTGGAAATCAGAGGAAGTAGGCATCAGACGTCCTGTTGCTTGGGACGATTTTACCACAAGATTCAAGACGAAGTACTATGGGGTTGTGGCGCAGTTTGAGCTACAACAGAAGTTTATTAACCTCAAGCAGGCCGGCAAGACGGTAGATGCTTATGCAGCAGAGTTCTGCAGATTGAGTAGGTTCGTCCCAGAGATGGTAGCCACAGAGAGCCAGAGGGCTATAAGATTTCAGCAAGGGTTTCATCTTGAGCTCTTACTGTTGATAGAGGGGCACAATTACCAGACTTTTGATGAAGTATTGACGGCAACTCGAAGGCATGAGATCACCGTTCAGAGGATCACGGCAAGGACTGGAGGTCAGAAGAGATCCCACAGTCAGATTGAAGGAGGAGAGGGAGCAGCGCCCCGAACAACAGCACCATCCCTTGGTATTCGCATTCACGATGTAGCAGTGCGAGGGCCAGCACCACCACCCAGGCAGCAGCAACAGCAACAGAGGAAGAACCAGCAACCCCCAGCGGGCTGCACTTATTGCGGAAAGATGGGGCATACTAGAGATGTGTGTCGGGCATTGAATGGACTGTGTTTCATATGTGGAAATCCAGATCATCGGGTTACCACATGTCCCATGAATTCGAGGTCAGGAGGACCAGTACAGCAGTTTCCTGCTCTGCCAGCACCAGGGGCAGGGAAGTATCGAGGACCCGTAGTGGCAGTGAGACCATTGGCCCAGCGTCCGCTAATGCCACAGGCTCAAATGTTTCGGCAGCATGGACCGCCGATGCAGCAACACCAGCATAGACCACCCCAGCATCACCAAGGCAGGGGCCAGCGGCAGCACCAGGCTAGGCCGTAGCATGGAAACCAGCAAGGAGGTCGAGGACAGGCATTCACTCTGTCCTTGGAAGAGGCATTGGCATCAGGAGATATTGTGGCAGGTAACATTTTCATCGCCTCATATCCCGCAGTAGCATTGTTTGATTCGGGAGCATCACACTCATTTATATCTGCACAATTTGCAACACGGCTAGGAATGGAATTCGAGGCATTGCCAGGGAGGTTAAATATACTCACTGGTAATGGGCTCGTAGGAGTTAGTAGAGTTATTCTAGCATGTAGCGTTGTAGTTTGCGGGCATTCCTTACCCGCCCGGTTGATAGAATTTCCTGTTGGAAATTTCGACGTTATCTTAGGCATGGACTGGCTGAAAGACAGTCATGCGACAATAGATTATCGTAGAGGGAGTGTATCTTTTGATATTCCAGGCATGAAGCGGTTCACCTTAGTCAGATCAGTGGCAACTCAACAAGAGCAGGGAGTAGTGACGACAATGGAAGAAGTTCAAGTTCCGAAGGTAGTTGAAGAGTTTCTGGACGTATTTCCTGAAGAACTTCCAGGTCTGCCACCAGTTAGAGATATTGAGTTCAGCATAGAATTGGCACCTGGAACTAAACCGATATCAGATCGAGTTTACAGAATGGCGGATTCAGAGCAGGCCAAGGTATACCAGCACATAGAGGAACTGAAGGAGAAGAAGTTCATCCAAGCTAGCGTGTCACCATGGACAGCACCAGTGGTACTTGTGGGGAAAAAGGATGGGTCATCCAGATTATGCATCGATTACAGGAAGTTTAACGCAGCAACAGTGAAGAACAAGTACCCACTACCCAGGATCGACGACTTATTTGATCAGTTGAGCAAAGCTAGAGTTTTCTCCAAGATAGATCTTCGTTCAGGGTATCATCAAGTGAGGGTTCGAAAGAAAGACATTCCCAAGACAGCGTTCAGGTCAAAGTATGGGCATTATGAATTCTTAGTAATGTCGTTTGGTTTGACCAATGCTCCAGCAATCTTTATGGATTTGATGAATCGCATATTTATGCCGTACTTGGATCAATTTGTCGTTGTGTTTCTCGACGACATTCTTGTATACTCTGCTAGTGAAGAGGAGCATAAAGATCACCTCCGGAAGGTGTTACAGGTTCTGAGAGAGAACCAGTTGTATGCCAAGCTCAGCAAGTGTGAGTTCTGGACGAATCACATTTCATTTTTGGGTCATATCATATCAGGAGCTGGAGTAGCAGTGGATCCCAAGAAGGTAGAAGCAGTAGAGAGTTGGCCAGTACCCAAGACCGTAGCTGATGTGCGGAGTTTCTTGGGATTGGCAGGATATTACAGAAGGTTTGTATCAGACTTTGCAAGGCTTTCAGCACCCATGACCCGCTTAACACGGAAGGATGTACCATTCGTCTGGTCAGCAGAATGCCAGGCATTATTTGAGAATCTGAAGCAGAAGTTGATATCAGCGCCTATTCTTACATTGCCAGTTGGACCCGGAGGTTTTACAGTATATTGTGATGCATCAGAAAAAGGACTTGGATGTGTCCTCATGCAGCATGGAAAGGTGATAGCGTACGCATCTAGGCAGCTCCGAGACCATGAGAAGAATTACCCAACTCATGATTTGGAGTTGGCGACAGTAGTATTTGCTTTAAAGCTATGGAGGCATTACTTATATGGTGATCGAGTGGACATGTACACAGACCACAAAAGTCTGAAGTACATCTTTACTCAGAAGGAGCTGAACATGAGGCAGAGAAGATGGTTGGAGTTGATCAAGGATTACGACGTGGAGCTTCAGTATCATCCAGGCAAGGCTAATGTGGTAGCAGATGCTCTCAGCAGGAGAGGCGGCATATTTATGTTAACAACACAGAGGCATATCTTAGAAGACCTTCAGGAGATGGGCATCGAGGTTATACTTCCTTGTGATGTAGGAGTTCTGGCGAGTCTACAAGTTCAATCCGATTTGGTAGACAGGATCAAGGCAGCTCAGGCACAAGACCCAAGGATTCAGAAGCTTAGAGCAGAATGTGAGTCAGGACTCAGAAAGGAGATGCAAATCCATGAGGATGGTACACTTAGGTTTGGATCGCGTCAATGTGTGCCTAGTGGAGATATCAGACAGGAGGTTATGGCAGAAGCTCACAGCTCTCAGTATTCCATACACCCTGGAGGGACCAAGATGTACCAAGATATCAAGCAGCACTTCTGGTGGAACGGGATGAAGAGGGAGATAGCTAGATTCGTTTTCCGTTGCTTGGTATGTCAGCAAGTGAAGGCAGAGCAGCAGAGGCCAGCTGGGTTATTGCAACCACTTCCTGTCCCAGAATGGAAGTGGGAACATATTACAATGGACTTTGTGACCGGTTTACCGAGATCACCAAGTGGTAAAAATGCTATTTGGGTGATAGTAGATCGGCTTACAAAGGTGGCGCACTTTCTTCCTTTCAGAGTAGGACAATCTACAGAAAGGTTGGCAGAATTGTATATGCAACAGATAGTCAGGCAGCATGGAGTTCCTGTCAGTATTGTGTCAGACAGAGATACCCGTTTTATATCACATTTTTGGAAGAGCTTACATCATAGCCTGGGTACCAAGTTAAGATTTAGCACGGCTTACCATCCCCAGACAGACGGGCAATCAGAAAGAACAAATTAGACTTTGGAAGACATGTTGCGAGCTTGCACTCTGGATTTTGGAGGGTCTTGGGAGAGCTACCTGCACTTGGTCGAATTCTCGTACAACAACAGTTATCAAGCCAGTATCCAGATGGCGCCATTTGAAGCAATATATAGTAAGAAGTGTAGGTCACCACTAGCATGGCACGATATCGGGGAGAGAAAGATGTTAGGCCCGGAGATGATTGTTCAGACAGTGGAAATGGTCAAAGAAATTAGAGAGTGACTTCGAGTTGCACAGGATCGGCATCGTCATTGGGCGGACCAGCATCGTAGGCCGCTAGAGTTTTCTGTTGGGGACCACGTGTTCTTGCGGATCTCACCGACCCGTGGGGTCATTAGGTTTGGCGTTCGCGGGAAGTTGAGTCCGCGGTACGTAGGACCATTTGTTATTCTTGATAGGATAGACGATGTTGCTTATCGTTTATCCCTTCCACCTTCGTTACGAGAGGTGCATGACGTATTTCATGTATCTCAGTTGCGAAGGTATGTAGCGAACCCAAGCCATATCCTTGATTATTCTGAGCTGGTTGTTGGTACCAACCTGTCTTACGAGGAGCAGCCTATGTCCATTTTGGACCGAAGAGAGAAGATACTCAAGAACCGAACAATTAGCCTTGTCCGGGTTGCTTGGGGTCATCACACTTTAGGGGAGTCAACGTGGGAACGTGAGGATGATATCCGATCACGGTATCCGCACCTGTTTGACTCACAAGGTATATCCTTCTTTGTATACCTTGATTGTTTTAAACTCCTCGTGCTTGCCACCTTATAAGTAGAATTGCTTTCTATCGTAGAATGTTCAACATAGATATGTTACTTACTATTGACATTGTAGAATGATTGCTTACTTAAATTGCTTATACCTGGAGTAGTCCAGCTCTGATGTTTCTATCCTGCTTGGATTTAAAATTCCGAGGACGGAATTTTTCTAAGGAGGGTAGAGATGTTACTTCCCATTCCCAGAATACGTATTTCTAGAATGCATGTACTGTTTAAACGTATTTATTTAATATTTATCATGTATTATTCTGTAGTTAACTTCTTTTAATTTTATGTTAATTAATTTCCTGTAATTTTATTTCTGTATTTTACTCTCTGCTTTAGCTTTGCTATGGGTTCGGCTCAGACTGGTTTAATTATGTTGGTTCATCATGAACCGAAATAAACCCCCACCTACCACCACCCCTTCTATTTAAAGCCCATCCCCTTTCTCTCTCTTCATTACTTCACCATTACTCTTCTTCTTTCTCATAACTCTCCCACCAACCTAGAAGAGATAGGCAAGTGCCAACTTGCTTCTTGATGGATCTCCATTTTTGTTGTTCTATTGTCTTCCTCTCAATATTCTAAGACACTTTAGTGCTTGGCATTTTCAATTTCTATGGATAAATTCTTTTAGATCTAAGTTTATAGTATTTTCGGATTTCTTGGATTTTGATCTATTTAACATTGTTATTTCCAAGTTTTGATGGTTTCATGTTGTAGAGAATTTCGTTCTACCCTATTTTGACCTATGGAAGTCCAAATTTGGACTTACGGTGAAGATTTTATGAAGCTTGGAAGCCAAGGGTTCCATGACCATCCTTCTCAGGTTTTCTGAAAAGATGGGTCATTTCACAGCCGCATGAGAATCTCATTTCTCAGCCGCATGGATTTATTATTTCTCAATCTCATTTCTCAGCGGCATGGAATTATTTATTTCCCAATCTCATTTCACAGCCGCATGAGAATCTTATTTCTCAGCCGCATGAATTTATTATTTCTCAATCCCATTTCTCAGCCGCATGAATTTATTATTTCCCAATCTCATTTCTCAGCCGCATGAGAATCTCATTTCTCAGCCGCATGGATTAATTATTTCCCAATCTCATTTCTCAGCCGCATGAGAATCTCATTTCTCAGCCGCATGGAATTATTTATTTCCCAATCTCATTTCTCAGCCGCATGGAATTATTTATTTCCCAATCTCATTTCACAGCCGCATGGAATTATTTATTTCCCAATCTCATTTCTCAGCCGCATGGAATTATTTATTTTCCAATCTCATTTCTCAGCCGCATGGAATTATTTATTTTCCAATCTCATTTCACAGCCGCATGGATTTATTATTTTATTTTCCAATCTCATTTCTCAGCCGCATGGATTTATTATTTCCCAGTCTCATTTCACAGCCGCATGAGAATCTCATTTCTCAGCCGCATGGAATTATTTATTTCCCAATCTCATTTCACAGCCGCATGGAATTATTTATTTCCCAATCTCATTTCTCAGCCGCATGGATTATTTATTTCCCAATCTTATTTCACAGGCGCATGAGAATCTCATTTCTCAGCCGCATGGATTAATTATTTCCCAATTATTTCCCTCAGCTCATGAGATTATTTATTTCCCAATCATTTCTCACAGCCGCATGAATCATTCCTCAGGCGCATGAGATTATTTATTTCCCGATCATTATTTATCTCCCAATTTTATTTCCCGAATTTGACATTAATTAACATTGATTGTTATCTTGATTTATTATTGATCATGCGTTCCTAGATGGAACTAAGAGACTGGCTAGTCGTCTTATTGAATTAAATGGAATGAGACACGTTCATATTTACAATCGATTGGCCAATCCCGAATATTGACATATAAATACATGCAAGCTATAATTTATTTATTTATTTTACCAAAGCAGCATGTGTACTTTATGGTCAAGGCAAAATTATTCTGTGGTTAGTTTTAATTGTTGTATTACGCTATGTAAGACCTACAACCTAACTGCACGGGTATCGTTGTAGAGTTGAGCTTATCATACTTTGTACGGAAGTACTCATTCTGAAGTGACCATGATCCACGGCATGGGATTTCACTTAACATAGAGGCTACTAAGTTAAATAAAATAATGATTGCATGGAGAGAATGGATTTCCGAGTTCTTATATGGCAGCCCTCTTTGGTACTATTAGCGTCCAACAGGCCGGCTGGTTCCCACAGATACTGTAATTCTGCCACACGGGCAGGGAGCGGTATCTGCTTATATTATTATATATTGTATATTGATGACGGGCGTCCCGCTGGGACTCGTCTAATTTATGATTGGCGCAATTGATTGATTGGATAGACTAGCCTTGCTTGCCCATAGTAAGAACTGAGAAATCCTTATTGCATAATTCCAGGATAACTTGGGACTCACAGTAGTAAGCCGTAGGAGTTGGATGGTCGTTTAAGTTGATTTGTTTGTGTACTGTACCTACTCTGTTACCTAACTGAGATGATCAGAACATCAGGACATGACGGGCCAACTTCTGTCCATGTTTGGTTGGGAGGTTGGTTCAAAGTGTCGTGATGTTGCGTGAATCCCAGTAGCAAGCAGAGATCTATTATTATATTCGCTTATTCACTAGTTTAAATCCTCATATCGTGCTTCCTTGCGGTACTTGCTATTAGAGGTCTAACCTCTCTGGTTTTGCATGGCCAGATTTAGAGCCAGTCCCCGAGGACTCAGCTTACTTCCACCTCCAAGATGGTCAATACTAGAGGAATGATCGCCGGAGGATTCGCTTGGGTTCCTTACTTTCTCGCTCGTTTAGTTAATTACTTTACATTTTATCGCTTGGCACCGACATGTTAGTCGGATAGTCTTGCACTTACTTTTACATAATTGTAATTAAGTCAGACTGCAGCTGATAACAATTGTGTATATGTTGCTATATCATCTGGCTATGTTTTAAAAAGCCAGATCTCAAGAACATTTTGACTAAGCGTTTGGGACGCCTTATTGCTTTATCTTAAATGTTCTCTGTTATTGCTTCTTGTTTGAATGATTGAGACAATAGATGTGAAATGACCATAGCGAGACTTTCATGTAGTATGTACCCCCTTGTCTTTTAGACAGCATCGATCGTATTATACGGTATTCATCTACCCGTAATACGTAGCTGGCTGAGTCATTCCCCCGCTCTCCAGTATTCTGGTTCTGGGGCGTGACAAGACTTCAGCGGGACGTCAAAGCGTAATGCTTTCTGTCTTTCTCAACCACAGATGATTTAGAAGGTCCAGCAGGAACAGGAGATGGTTGAGCTGGTAGTGTTTCAGCAACGTCCTCTACTTCTTTGAAAGTTCCCTCATAATCTTTGTGCTATTCTTTACCCGATCTCGTACCAGCAAAGGTTTCTTCTTCAGACTCAAGAGAATGAAGTACCATATTACAGGTTTTAATCTTCTTTTCCTTAGTCTTCTTCTTGTGAGGATTTTTATGAGGGACCTCAAATCCCAATCCAACAGTGGATTTTTGACCTTGAATTTGTAAAGGAAGTCGCATTCCTTTATCATAGTTCAAGCCTTCCGTCTTTTGAAAGTCATAGCCCATCTTTTCTATGAGATGGACTGATTGTTGACTATACATGTGAGTGGGTAGCGGACTTTCAATAGATGGTTCAACAGAGGAAGGAGGAACAGAGACCTCTTCAGCCACAGGAGTAGGGGTATTCAGGACAGGAGGAAAAATCCCTACAGGTGCTTCCTCATAAGCAGCAAAGACTTGTTGTGCCCTGTATAAGGGGACACTATTCATTGCTAAACATTGCCGATGAGTAAGTTTAAGTTTGGTAGGAGAAGCCAAACTTGGAGGGCATATATTCAAACCCCTCAGCCTATCCTCTAGAGGAATGTCATCCCATAGATGATCTAAATCATCATAATCTAGAGTAACAACATGACAAATCATATTGCAGGTTTTAACTTTTCGATCTTTCTTGGATTTTGAAGTTTTACTTTCATCTTCCATTTCAGGTACTAAATCAGGGTGTACCCACATGATTTTACTATTTTTAATGTGAGAGGCAATAGTCCTTCTTTTTGCTCTCTAGCAGGCGGGAGATTCATAATTTTCATTGTCGCCTTTGGAATTGGGACAATCCCATCTGGAACTTATTGTGGAGAAAAACCTCCAAATTGATCATATTAGTTGTGACTGTATGCTCATCATTGGTTAAAGCGATGGCATTAGCATTTATCAACTCTTGGATTTTCTTCTTTAGATATAGCAAGCCTTGGTAAGATAATTTATGTATCTATGATAGATACAATACTTGGGATTATCAGTCAGATTCACCTTATTAGGTCTTTTTGGCTCTGGAATCTGGAGTTTGCCGTTCTTCACAATACAATGGAATATCCCTGGGATATCACTGTCATCAAAAGAGTACTCTTCTTTTGGTTTGGAAGACTCCGAATTATTTGGCATCATTTTGGGTTTTGAAAGATTAACCACTAGGGTATCCTTCCCTTTTCCATTGCGATTGTCGAAATTATTACCTGAAGAGGCTTTCTTTCCTTTGTCTTCTGAGGTAAAGATCTTCCCATGTTCATGAGCCAATCTACCATTGGTCTCGGCTGAAACTGCTACTATAATGAATGAGGCCCAATCTGTGAATTGAGAGTCTGTAAAGACAGTAATGGTTGGTCGCAGATTCAATTTACATGTATCAACCAATGCTAAATCTAGCATACCAGGAGGCATCTTCAAAGTAGCCTGTCAGAAACGTTCAAAAAATGTCCGAGTATCCTCTTTCTCTTTCTGTTTAATCTCTATTAAGGAGGACATGTTCATGTCCATGCCTCCTTCATAGAAACGGAAGAGAAATATTGCTTTAAACTCGTCAAAAGACGATATGCAATTGTCGGACAGACTGCGATACCAGTCATATGCTGAACCTGTCAAACACCCAATGAAAACTCGGGTGAGAAGAGCATCATTCTTTTGCAGATGCACAGTCATAATATCAAAATAATTGATATATTGACTTGGAGAAGCCTTTCCATCAAATAATACCATAGATTGTGGCTTGAATTTTGGAGGAAAGGGTACATCATTCCAGAGAGGAGGATAAGGTTATTTGATCCCTAACCTCTGGAGCTGATCTTTGTGCTTCAGAACTTAAAAATGTGCTTTTAGCTCATGTACTGCTTGAATAGCTTCACTAGTTTGAGGAAGCACATTTGATTGAATAGTTGCTGGATGTACCGTAACCCCCACCGGAGGTGGTACATCTTCAGGAATAAGAGGATCTGGAGTTGTAGAGTTTTGATTGATAGCAGGCTCTTGACTAAGATTATTCAAAGGTGTATCAACCCCTTGACTATTTTGAGTTTGTGCTGCTACCTGTACCGGTGTTACCACTGCCGGCTGAACAGCTTGTTGAGTCGTTATTATTTGATACATATTTTGTATCATGGCAAGCATGTCTTTTATTGATTGCTCCACTACAGAGAGACGTTGTTCTGTATTAGAAGTTGACGTCTCTGGTTCATCTCCGATAGCATAGGATTCAACTTTCCTTGAACATACAGTGGGATTGGTGTAGAGATATGAATCAACGCTATCAGTTTCTGACTCCAAAGACTGCATACCCCCAACTTCTGAATCTGAAGATTGCAACGATCTTTGACTTCTTGGCCGATTATGCTAATATACCCCTTCAAAGTGTCAAGAAGTTGGTTGAACTGTTGTTGGCTTGGAGTCCGGGACGAGTTGCGTCTTGGACGTCGTCCTCTATTGATATGAGATGCCATATTGACTGATGCATAGGACAACTCATGTTCTTGATCATCAACTTGTTGCTGAGGCATATTATAGCTTAATCGGTCAAAAACTGACCGTTTTGAAGTCGAACAACAACATTTGATTATAATCTGGTGACACTCATGATGATGATTTTCTTGGGGGAGTATCACAGGAGATTTTCTGTTTTTTTGCTTTTGTACAAGTAACTCGCGTAAATCGGAAGGAGTGGAAGGAGTCGTCTTCTTTATTATATTTAGGACAGAGAAACGTTTAGTCCCCTGCGTATAAAGAAGATTATTGGCTGCATTAGCAGAACCAAACTGTGTATTTTTACGCGTCTGGAGTTGTGTGCGTAAATTCTGAGATTTTTGTGCACAATGAACTCCATCAGCATTACGCGTAATCTGAAGGTTTGGTACCTTACGTAAAGCAGTGTAAGAAGGTTGTTGGTGAAAAACAGAAGTTTTACCAATAGTAGAATTCTTATTTTTATGCTGCATGCGTGTAGGTAAATTCACTTTAGATGTAAAGGCATCATTATAAACTTTATCTAACATGTTACCGACATGAGATTTACCTTTACGTATAGAGCACAAAATATGAACATCTGCCACATCACAGACGGGAGATTTACCCTTACGCGTAGAGCACAAGACTTGGGTGTCTACCACGTCACAGACGGAAGACTAATTTTTATACGCAGAGCGCAAAACATGGGTGTCTACGACGTCACAGACGGAAGACTGATTTTTACGCCTAGGGCACAATACTGAAGTAGAGACTGCCTCGTCACAGACGGGAGCCTCCACAACAGGAGTGGGAAGAATTCCCTTGCATTCGGAGACAACAGGAAGATCAGAGGATGCTTTGGATTTAGGAATCCAAACTTTTTGCACCTTCCGAGATTTTTGAACATTGAAGCAGCGAGTACTACCCCCAGTTCGGAGCATTTCTTCGTAAGCAGTCTAGTTGAAGTGAACAACCAGAGTCTTCTTTGTCGATCCGACTGACACATCATCATATTGAGCAATTGTTTTCTCGTCAGAGGAGAAAGTCTTCCCCAGCAAAGTCGCCATTTTGTTTCACTTAACAAAATGCCTAAAATTGGCTTTTGAAAGAAAACGAGAAAAAATACAAAAGTACAAATTGTTTCTGGGAAATATTGCTATGGAAGTCTGATCTGAGAGCGATCACTTTGTTCCTTGGACCACACGATGATGATGAAGATAACTGCTTGAGAAAGATGAACAATTGAAAGAACTAAGTCACTAGAAAGGTATCGACACAATGGCAATGAAGGCACAGTCGAATGCTTTTTTGTTTTGCTTCAACCTGTTCTTGAGAAAAAAGCTAAAGAAATGCTTCTGGGAATATCACTCTGAAAGTATAAGTTTTCTCAGAATCTCATCGTCTGTATATCTCTCTTGATGTCTTCTTGTGTTAAAAATAAGTCTATTTGTAGACTAGATCCTCTGTGCATAAAAAGCAACAAAATTGGGTCTCTACGCAAGTAACTGCCACCAACGATTAAAAATCAACCTTTACGCATGATGACACGTGTCCCATATAGAGTTTTGATCTCTACGAAAGGTGACACGTGACCCACAACTTCAACAAAATGGGGAGAGCACGTACACACGTTCCTCGATAAGTGTGGCATGAAAGCCACGTATATAGACCATGTTCTCACATAGCCAAAAAAGATTGGGCGTAAAAATAACCCAAAATAGACTTCCTGCGTAAAGTAGCAGACTGGGCGTAAAATAACCCAAAATAGACTTCCTGCGTAAAGTAGCTGAAAATTAGGCTTGAGCGTATAATTAGCTCAAATAAACTCTACGCACACAAAAGCCTTGAGCGTAAAAGCTCGAATAGCTTTCATGCGTAAAAGAAGCAGTCTCTTGAGCGTAAAGTAGCCCATCTGCATGCTAAACGACAAATGTTGGGTTTGGTGTAAAAAATCTTCTCGACTTCTGTGCAATTTGCTGTCAGAAAATCATTATGTCAGGACAGTATCACGTGCATTAAACATGATGTGGACAGCCTGTCTCCCGCATAAAAGCTGAAAATGGCTCTCGCGTAAAAGAGCTCACGTAGAATTTTGAATCTGACTCAATAGAGTCTTTTAATGAGCCTTGCGTAGAGTCTGACTTTGCGTAAAGTTCTTAACTTCTTTGCCTTGGTCTATGAAGTTTATTTTATGCTTCTACACATGGCACTAATTACTAATCAGGTATCAAATAAAATTAGCTATGATAATTTTACTTTTGTTGAATTCGGTGATGCCTTCAGTGATATATTAGAAGAATATAGAAATCTCCTTAGTAAGTTCAAGCATGCTAAGAAGGATACTCAATCTTATCAGACGTAGATTGAAAAACTTACTAATAAGAGAAGTTAAAGATACTTCTTCTTGTAATAATCAAGATAAGATATTAAAACTTAAGCTTAGTCTTCGTGAGGCTCTTGTTGCACTGACAAGAGATCTCAAGAGAATGTTAAACTTAAGAAAGAACTCGAATCCGAAAAAAAAAGTATCATATAGCTACTCTTAGAATAGATGCTTTAACTACTAAGTATGATGAAATGTGTGCTATCTCTAAAAGATTAGATACAATATTGGGTAAAATGGTTGAACAACCTATCATCCAGCCTAACACGAGTCACGTAGCCAAGCAAGTGAGCACGCACAATAAGACTTATCCAAGAAAGGACAATAGATCTTATCATCATGCATACAGAACACATTAATCCAAATTTCATCACTATGCTCGTAAATTACAACACATCGTGCCAAACAATCATGCATTCTACTATCCTTGCAAATCTCAAAGGACGACTTCACAAGTAGACCTATCATCCTGCACCTAGCACCAACAACCTTGCCATATGTCACTACTCCGGAAGAAAAGAACATATTTCTAGATTCTATAGAACTAGACAATTGGAAGACACAAATATTTATGCATGGATACCAAAAACTAACACAACAGGACCCACAAGAAAATGAGTACCAAAGGTTACATCTACAACTTGCTTTGTAGGTGGAACCTCCCTCTCATGCTAGGAGCAAGTGGATTCTTGATAGCGGCTACTCACGACATATGACCATTGAAGCCATCTTATTTGTAACGCTAATGATAAATAAGGAAGAATATGTTTCCTTCGACAACAACCTTAAGGGCTATATCATTGGTAATAGTAATATAGGTTTTCCTTTCTATCATGTCATCAAGGATGTCTATCCATTTACCAAATTAAAACATAGTCTACTCAACTTAAGTCGTCTTGTTGATCACGGTTATGGCATTAACTTCATAGAAGACAAATGTTCCATATATGAAAGGACTACCAACAATATAATATTTGAAGGTATAAGAGAAGACAATACTTATATCTTTTATCTATCAAAAGATACTAACCATGCAGGAAGGTGCCTATATACCAACAAGAATGACAGTTGTATATGGCACATACGACCAGGACATACGAATATGGCCACCAAATCTAGACTATCCACAAAGAAACTGGTAAGAGGCCTACCAAATATTTACTTTAAGAAGGATATGGTATGTTCTGACTGTGAGAAGAACAAGGCTACCAAATCCTCCTTTAAGACAATAAATGTTGCAAGTACCACTAGACCCTTTCAACTTTCGCATATGGACTTATTTGGACCTAGTATGGTCGCCAGTCTTCGTGGTAATCTTTAAGCATATGTCGTTGTGGATGATTTTTCTAGATACACATGGATTTTCTTTCTTGCTAACAAAAATGAAGCATGGTCTAAGTTTGTCACTTTTTGCAAAAAGTACAATACAAAAAGATTTTTATGATTACTCACATCTGAAGTGATCATGGAGGCAAATTCGAAAATAGTAATTTTAAATCTTTTACAAAGAAAAATCATTTTTCCCATGAACTTTTTTGTCCTAGAACTCCTTAGCAAAATGGTGTTGTGGAGCGAAAGAACAAAACTGTTGGCAACATGGCTAGAGTCATATTAAATCAGTACAATCTTTCAAAATATTTTTGTGCTGAAGCTGTAAATATAGCATGTCATATTTTGGATAGGATTCTTATACGACTTATCGAAAAAGACACACTATGAGCTTTGGTTTGATAGAATTCCTAATATAAGTTATTTTAAAGTTTTTGGCTGTAAGTGCTTATTCTTAATACTAACGACGAGGAAAATTTGACTCCAAGGCCGATGAAGGTATTTTTTTAGGTTATGCTGCCAAAATCAAAGGTTATCAGATTTTCAACAAGCAATCACAAACCATTGAAGAGTCAATCAATGTTACATTTAATAAGCTCAACTAGCAACTACGACACAAAAGTGACAATGATGATGTAGTTCAAGCAAATAACAAACCCAAGGATATAAGCACATCAACTCATCCAGACGATTTGCCTAGGAGCCTGAGATTTTCGTCAGATCATCCAAAGGAATTAGAAATAGGTGATATATCCAAATGTGTAAGTACATGCTTTTCTAATATAGATATTATTGCAAATGTCGCTTCCATCTCTAAGATCAACCTAAGAATGTAGGAAAGGCTTTTACTGATAATTTTTGGATTTCTGCTATACAAGAGGAACTCAACCAATTTGATCGTAATCAAGTTTGTGAACTCATTCCTAAGCCAAATGATTATCCGATATTGGCATCAAATCGGTGTTCTGAAGTAAAGTAGATCAGAATGGTTCAGTCATACGTAACAAGGCACGTCTCGTAGCTCAAGGCTATAACCAAGAGAAAGATATTGATTACAATGAGATATATACTTCCGTAGCTTGACTAGAATCCATTTGAATGCTTTGTGCTTTTGTAACGCCCCTGAATTATTAAAATTATTTTTATTTATTTATTTGATTTAAATAGTATTTTTGGAATTTATAAGTATTTTAATTAATTAGTTAATATTTGAGGCCCTTTGATTTCTAGGAGATCCGGTTGTACCAACTTAGTCCGGACTGGACCCGATCCAAACCCAGGCCTATGTAGTTGGGTAGTGCGTCCAAAAAGGTCCATGTAGATGTATATTGTATATATGTTTTGGAGATTTATTTTAACGATCCAGTATTTTATTTTTCATAAATAAATGTTATGTTTTGAATAAAATGTTATTGATATTTAATAAATATTATTTTTATGGAGAAACCTATCCTGAATTAATTAGGGTGATTTTTCATTTATACAAAAATAGTATAAATAATTTTGGAATATTTGCTATATTAATTCATATAATTATGTTATCTTGGATTAATGAAATATTATTTATGCTTATAAATGCATATTATATATATTTATGGTAAACCATTATTCACTGTGTATCTTAAAAGTATTTTTTTTAAATTGGAATTCGGTTGATTCAAATTAGCCTAATCCTATTTTCATTCAAATTAATCTAATCTAATAGATCATACAAATCCTATTTTAACCCCTCTACTGCTTCCTCATGCATGCCCACCATAATCTCTACATCTGTCTATATATATAAGTAGGCCCATGTGATTCTTCTCTCTCTCTCTCTCTCTCTCTCTCACCCAGCCAAAATAAATAAATCCTTTGATTTCTCCATGACTAGCACGACTTGGACCGTAGGCGTGGCAGAAAAGAAAAAGAGACAACGTATTCCCTTCTCCATCACCACGCTGAGAAGGATCCGTTGAAGCCTATAATAATAGGTAATCATATCTTCAATTTCGTTATTCATATAGTCATAGAATAAAAAATAATAATATAAGGGATTGTTCACTGTTGGTATATAGCAACTATGCATGTAGGCATCGTGCACATAGCCCTATGCTTAGGTAGGTATAGGAGATACTATACACTGCCCCATGAATAGGAATTAGTGGTTCCTTGAACCCCTGACATGTTTGACCCGTACTTGACTTGGACATGACTATTGATAGTATTACTATGCCAATGCCATGTTCCCCTGACCTGTTTGAACCATACTTAACTTGGACATGACTAGACGTGATAGACTTGACTTCCTAGTACCTTAGAAAACAGTATTTTATTAGCCGTGGCTATACCTCTATTGTTAGTGCCTCACCATGCTGTGGTAGAGAACATGTTATAGGACTGTTAGCACCTCACCGGGCTGTGGTTTTATCACATGTACCTATAGCCATGATTAATATTATATTCTCATGACATGTCACCATCTGTAGAGTTCTTTTATGTGTTATTCTTTCCTATACTTGTTATTCCTATTTTTTCTTGCATGTTATTACTTTATAGTAGGCATGTATATTATGTGTCTTGCTAGTCCCCTGAGGACCTGTTGATCTCTCCAGGCTTAGTTAGATAGCAGGAATACCCGGAGGTGTATGATTCTAGAGTGGAGTCAGGTGATGCGCCTTCGTAGGAGGACAAGATAGTGTCAGAGGACTTCTCTTGAACCATGATGTCTCTTTATTTAGACTTGCTAGCTTATTGCCTTTTATTTCAGTGGACATGTAGTTAATTACTTTATTTTCTTTTACTTTGGTTTCGGCATGTCTTACCCACACAGTTATTATCTTATTTCCTGTTGGATAGCTCTTTTCATTAGTATTATTTTATTAGACTTGATATATGGTGACTTGTTATTCTGTGTGAATGAGATTAGCTGTGGCCTATGACCTGTGTTATTATTCTGGTTATTACTACAGCTTAAGCATTTCGCTAATGGGCTTACTATAAGATTGGTCCATTGGTGAAGTGTTGCTGGCATGTACCGTATCCTGGTCCTACGTATTTTGTGACTGGGGCGTTACATATTTTTGTGGCATCCCATGCAGGTCTACATTAATTACTTCGGTTACATTATTGTACATACGTGAGCCTACGAATAGGATAGAACAGACTCATAGGATCTCATCCACATCTTTCTATTATTTCACGTCCTTGACTTCCATATATCGACTTCAAACTTTTATGCATCGTGTTTGATATCATTTAGTCTTAGCTTATTAGTTTCGTTTACACACAGTACAATGGACCAACAAGCCGATGATGAGAACCCCGCGGTTACCCCGCAGAATGCTGTAGTGACTCACGTTGACAAGATCCCACCACCGGTTGAAGGTTTTTCTACCCAACTAGACGATCTAGTAGCTTCGTACCCACCGAGGTTCAGGAGAGAAGATATCCCACCAATGCCATCATTACCACAGATGCCGTCGATGACGTTTCCCCAGCTTGGACAGGCGATGGATCTCCAGCAGCTATTCTAAACCTTCTATGTGATGATGCAAGCACAATAACAAATCTAGTTGGATGCCCCGCAAAGACATACAGAGCGCATCGAGGATCGCATCGTGTTAGCACTAGAGCGAGTGACTCCACCAATTCCCTAGATGATGTTAGGAATTATCGCAAACTTTCGCTAGCTGTAGCTAGCCAAGTTCTTGGGCAAGGTAGAGCCCACCAAAGTACATAAGTGGATCACCAACATTCAGTAGCAGTTGGAGGCAACCGAGTTACCAAAAGATCATTGGATGATTGCCGTCAGATGCAGCTGACCAGTAATTCGCACCCCTGGTGTCTTACAGAGGAGAGAAGACTTGGGCAGGATAATGTCACTTGGGAGAAGTTCTCCAAACTCTTCTAAGAGATTTATATCTCGGCCACTTTCAAAGTGGAGCAGCGAGACAAATTCCTTCACCTTACCCAAGGAAGTATGACGGTGGAAGAGTATAATGCCGAGTTCCTACGACTGAGCCGCTTCGTACCTACATTGAATCTGACTGAAGAAGAGAAGGCCGAAAAGTTCTACAATGGACTGAGCTACAGACTACAAGAGCTTATTGGAGCCACTGTACCTACCACTTACTCCAGAGTCCTTACCGCAGCACGATGTTTAGAGTGAGTCCATCGGAAGAAATCTAGCCAGAAGCGACCACAGCCAGCGACACCATCAACTAAAGCATCACCCGGAGGACCAGAAAGGTATTCTCCAATGCATCACCGACAACAGAGAATAGCCCCATATACAAATCAAGAACTTCCAATCTACCATTATTGTTAGAAGAAAGGACATGTCGAAAAGGATTGCTGACGAAGACTGAAGCTTTGTTTATGTTGTCGCTCCGATCAGCAGCATATCCAAACTTGTTCCGAGAAGCGCACTGAAGGACCAGCACCACTAGTATCAGCCCAAGGTGGATATCCACGAGGACCACTTTTCGATCAGAAGACGCAATTTACGCAGGCGAGACAGCCGGCAGCACAATGACCCGGACAGGCCTTTGCCATGAGGATTGAAGACGGAACAACGATACAAGACGCAACTGACGGTAATAACTTGATTTTGTGATAATGATAGTAAGTAGAAGATTAGCTTACACTTGCTTGTTACATGTTTGACTAGGAACAACCATAGTGACATAGCACGCCTTAGAGACGTCTTAGACCCACAGACATATTTTTCTTTACCATAATGAGTTATTTTAATTTCGATGACAAAATTCTTTTAAGGGGGGTAGAATGTAACTCCCCTGAATTTATGATTTTTTTTATTTGATTTAAATAGTAATTTTTGGAATTTATAAGTATTTTAATTAATTAGTTAATAATTGAGGCCCTTTGATTTCTAGGAGATCCGGTTGTACCAATTTAGTCCGGACTGTTCCCGATCCAAACCCAGGCCCATGTAGTCGGGTAGTGCGTCCAAAAAGGTCCATGTAGATGTATATTGTATTTATGTTTTGGAGATTTATTTTAATGATCCATTATTTTATTTTTCATAAATAAATGTTATGTTTTGAATATAATGTTATTGATATTTAATAAATATTCTTTTTATGGAGAAACCTTTCCTGAATTAATTAGGGCTATTTTTCAAATAAAATTAGTATAAATAATTTTGGAATATTTGCTATATTAATGCATATAATTATGTTATCTTGGATTAGTGAAATATTATTTATCCTTATAATTGCATATTATATATATTTATTGTAAACCATTATTTACTGTATATCTTAAAAGTATTTTTTAAAAATTGGAATCCGATTGATTCAAATTAGCCTAATCCTATTTTGTTTCAAATTAATCTAATCCAATAGATCGTACAAATCCTAGTTTAACCCCTCTACTGCTTCCTCATGCATGCCCACACTAATCTCTATACATCTGTCTATATATAAGTAGGCCCTTATGATTCTTCCCTCTCTCTCATCTGGCCAAAATAAATAAATTCTTCAATTTTTCCTCGACTATAATGGCTTGGACCGTAAGTATGGAGGAAAAAAAGAAGAGACATCGTCTTCCCTTCTCTATCACCAAGATGAGAAGGATACGCTGAAGCCTATAATCATAGGTAATCCTATCTTCAGTTTCATTATTCATATAGTCTTAGAATATAAAAAATTAATAGAAGGAACCGTTCACTGTTGATATATAGGAACTATGCATGTAGGCATCGCACATGTAGCCCTGTGCTTAGATGGATATAGAAGACAATATGCACTGCCCCATGAATAGGAATCAGTGGTTCCATGAACCACTATTGATGGGTAGCTACATAAGCCTCTCTTTATTATTTTATATTTTTTATGCATACTCTCTTTATTGGAATATTGTTCACATAGGACACGTGTTCACATCATGTTCATGTATATGTATGCTTAAGAAGCAGAGTGCATAACTCATTACATAATTCATGCACTATCCATATAGGGAATTTTCTATGCATTAACACTAACAAATAGTTATATATGTCAAGTAACATATATAGAATTACTTTAGAGAAATAAGAGTACTGTACAATTCACAATGCCAAGAGCACAATCCATATGGTAGGGGAATAGATGTTACATATACTATTTACTTTAAGAAAGAAAAAAATAGTACTTGTAGTTGACTTCAACCACTATCCACGTGGAAAAAAAGGTTTGGAAGCATTCTTAGATTGTTTTAAATAGGTGATGCACAATTTGCATATAAGATCTCATGAATTAAATTAAATACTAGCTAAGTGGTTCCAAGGATAAAATATAGTTGTGCAAATATACTAAAAGTAGACAACCAATAAATTCTTAAATATCATATTAATGAATATGTAGTAATAGATTAAATATGTATATATACATATGTACTTTTGGAAGAATGTCTTATTAAATAAATTTATTTTAGGCAATTGTGGAATAGGTCTTTGCAGCTTCAACCAACTTGGACAGTAGGCAAGTACAGCTTGCCAAACTTTATAGTACTTACATGCATTGTTGTTACTTTTCTATCTTACTTGCTCATATTTTTCCTCTTGTTCATGTTACTCTCTCATTATCACTGTTATTTTCTAGTTTTACGTGCACGTACATTGTTACTCATTTTCTATATTACTTTTTCTATCTTTCTTATCTTGTTCATGTCTAGTGATAGTATTGCTATGTCTATGCCATGTTTTTCTGACCTATTTGACCCATACTTGACTTGGACATGACTAGACGTGATAGACTTGACTTTCTATTACCTTAGGAGAGAGTTTTTTATTAGCCGTGGCTATACCTCTATTGTTAGTGCCTCATCGGGCTGCGGTTATATCACATGTACCTATAGCAATGATTAATATTATATTCTCATGACATGTCACCATCTGTAGAGTGTTGGCCCATTGGTAATTGTCAAACCTGATTTTAATAATTGATCTAACCTTGTCTCGATATAAGGGCTACTTAGACAATTGTTGAGAACTGCTACTGCTACCGTTCAAGACTTGAAGCCATTTTGTCATTGAGTCTATATTTTCATTATCAAAATAATTTTCATTATTTATTGAGTCTAGGAATATGATGTACACCGAGTCGTACTGGCAAATAGGCTACCCCAAAATATTTTTAAAATATTCTTGTTTTGAAAATAAACCTATTTACAAACGCTCATAACTGCTTGACTTTTCAAAAAGCCGAAAACCAATTTGCAAAAATCCTAACAGAACATAAAGAGAATTCTGCCCGAGTTCTGCCCGAATTTGCCCAAAGTTTGGTTAGTGTCCGTTGGAGTTTGAACATGGTCTTCCCGCTGTTACGGATGCAACGGCTATCTACCGAGATTCTTTTAAAGAATTATGCCCGATTTTTTTCCGAATTCTGCCCGAATTCTATCTTTGGAAAACCTATAAATAGAGAAGAATTTCCATCATTTCAACACACCTCTCTCTTCTCTTCACTCTAAGCCTAATACGTTCTTCCAAAGTGTTCTTAGCTTTTTATTTTCAAATCCCAAGCCAGTTACAATTTGCTAGTCGATTTGCCAGTGCGATATGGTCTAGAAGTTTCAGAGTATTGTAATCAGAGGCTTTATTGAAGAAATACATTTCATAATTGAAGTTGGTCAAGTACTTTAGATCAAAGCTCGCGTTGTAGAAGTTGCAAAAACTTTGCATGAAAACATGCGGTATTTTTTTTCATAGTGGATTTCAACTGGAAGCTAGAGTTCTTCCGACTGGACTAGTCCTCACAAGAGAAAAATCAGTATACATCCTTGTGTTTATATTTGCTCTCTGCTCTCTACTTTTCATTTACATATCTGATATATATATATTCTTTGATCATGTTGCTAACAATTTTTAATAGCTAATTTTTTGCTACCTACTCTATTCACCCCCCTCTAGAGTATAGCATTTTTTATTTTGTTCCTACAATTGGTATTTATGTTCCTCCTCCTGCACTACCTCCACCTGCTCAGGATTATCCTATGTCATTTGAGGGTATCCACCAGCACCTATTTGATATGCGGCGTGCTCAGCTGGATGATCACAACTCTTTGCGAGCGTTTGTGACTTACAAAATGAGGGAACGCGAGTTCCGAAATGCTAGTCAGTTTCAGGCCTTGGCAAACACCTTTACGGATCTGTATTTTGCCCAGATTGGTCTATATGCCAGTTTACTTCCAAGAGATCCCACTGTCTCTGGCTACCGCTATGAGGATGAGGCGGTTCGTCACTTCTTCGAGCCCGGTAACGCTTATGACTGGTACCGTGGTTCTGGTGCTACTCCATACCCTTCTCATGGAGCTGGCACTTCTGAAGCTGGTCCTTCCGGATATGGTGGCACTGCTTATCGTGTTGTCGATGATGACTCTGAGAATTTTTGATCTAGACGCTTTTGTACTTTGTCTAGATGTTATCTAGTTAGACTCTTTATTTTGTCTATGTATGCTTGGAAATGCTTCGACATTCAAAGATGGTACTTTACCTTTATTTATTTTTTTAGCACTGTGACTGTCTGTTGAGTTGTATATTTTCAAACTCTTATTAGTATGATTTTACTATTTTATTGTGTATTGTTTTCTCTCTTCTGTTCTATGCGTAGCATTCTCTTAGTTTCTGCTTCATTCATTAAACTTCATAAGAAATATATGTTATTCGTTTACTGTATTTTTTAACGTTCGTCTTTTAAGCATGAATTGCAGGGAAGCTTCTCTCTTTGTAATTATTTTGCTAAGTGACAAAGGAGGAGAAAATAGATCTAACATCTTTTGCAGGATACAGAATTTTTTTGAGGAAATAGTACATACAAGTACAGAACAGTACCTTACAAAATTTGATTCTTTTCAAATCAAAGATTGAGATGTTATATCGGTCAAGGTTTGTCAATTATCAAAATAGGGAATATTGTTGCCCTATTGGTCATAGTCAAACCTGATTTTAATAATTGATCTAACCCTGTCTCGATATAAGGGCTACTTGGACAATTGCTAAGAACTGCTATTGTTATCGTTCAAGACTTGAAGCCATTTTGCCCTTGAGTCTGTATTCCCTTTATCAATGTAATTTTCATTATTTATTAAGTCTAGGAATACGATGTACACTGAGTCGTACTGGCAAGTAGGCTACCCGAAAATGTTTTCACAATATCCTTGTTTTGAAAATAAACATATTTACAAAAGATACTAGCTGCTCGACTTTTCAAAGAGCTAAAAACCAATTTGCAAAAACCTTAACATAATACCAAGGAAATTTGGCCCGAGTTCGATTAGTGCCCGCTGTATTTTGAACTTGGTCTCCCCGCAGTCACAGATGCAACGACTATCTGCCGAGATTCTCTCAAAGAATTTTGTCTGAATTCTACCCAAATTTTGTCTTTGGAAAACCTATAAATAGAGAAGAATTTCCATCAATTGAACACACATTTTTCTTCTCTTCTCTCTAAGCCTAATACGTTCTTTCAAATTGTTCTAAGCTTTTCATTTTCAAATCTCAAGCCAGTTACAATCCTCTAGTCGATTTGTCACTACGGTACGGTCTAGAAGTTTCAGAGTGATTATAATCAGAGGCTTGATTAAAGAAAGACACTTCACAATTAACGTTGGTCGAGTACTTTGGATCAAAGCTCGCGTTGTAGAAGTTGCAAGAACTTGGCATAAAAACTTGCGGTATTTTTCCATAGTGGATTTTAACTAGAAGCTAGAGTTCTTCTGACTGGACTAGTACTCACAAGAGAAAAACCAGTATACATCATTGTTCTTGTGTTTGCTCTCTGCTCTCTACTTTTTATTTACATATCTGAGAGATATATATTCTATAATCTTGTTGCCAATAATTTTTAATAGCTAATTTTTTGCTGCCTACTCTATTCACCATCCTTCTAGAGTATAGCGCTTTACATTTTGTTCCTACATAGAGTTCCTTTATGTGTTATTATTTCCTCTACTTGGTATTCCTATTTTTTTTAAATGTTATTACTGTTATAGTAGGCATGTATATTATGTGTCTTGCTAGTCCCCTGAGGACCTGGTGATCTCTCCAGGCTTAGTTAGAGAGGAGGACTACCCGGAGGTGTATGGTTCTGGAGTGGAGACATGTGACGTGCCTTCGTAGGAGGACAAGATAGTGTCAGAGGACTTCTTTTGAACCATGACGTCTCTTTATTTAGACTTGCTTGCTTATTTCCTTCTATTTCAGCGAATATGTAGTTGATTACTTTATTTTCTTTTACTGTGGTTTCGGGATATCTTACTTGCATAGTTATTATTTTATTTCCTGCTGGACAGATCTTTTCATTAGTATTGTTTTATTAGACTTGATATCTGGTGACTTGTTATTCTGTGTAGATGAGATTAGCTGTGGCCGGTAACCTGTGTTATTAGTTTGGTTATTATCATGATTTATAGCTTAAGCATTTTGCTAATGGGCTTACTATGATATTTGGCCCAATAGTGAAGTGTTGCTGGCATGTATCTTATCCTGGTCCAATATATTTTGGGACTGGGGGTTACACTTTTAGTACAAATTATGTTGATGAAATCATATTTGGATCTACTAATGATATACTATATAACAAGTTTGCTAAGCGTATGCAGCAAGAGTTTGAAATGAGTATGATGGGAGAACTAAACTTCTTTTTCGGCTTATAAATCAAGCAAACTTTATGAGGAACATTCATGAATCAAGCTAAGTACACAAAGAAGTTGCTCAAGAAGTTTGACATGGACAACTTCAAACCAATCGGAACTACGATGGAAACATCAACAAAGCTTGACCTGGATGAAAGTAGAAAACCTACAGATATATGTAAGTATCGAGGTATGATTGGTACTTTACTATATCTTACTGCTAGTCAGCCAGATATTATTTTTTATGTATGTTTATGTGCTAGATATCAGGCTAATCCTAAGGAATCACATTTGTGCGCCATTAAGCGTATCATCCGATACCTTAAAGGTACTTTAACAATCGGCTTATTATCCCAAAACCAAATCATTTGATCTTATTGGTTATTCGGATGCTAATTTTGCTGGATGCAAGGTCGATCGAAAAAGTACTAATGGCACATGCTATTTCCTAGGAAAGTCTCTAGTCCCTTGGCTTAGTAAGAAGCAAAATTTTGTCGTACTTTCATCAACAGAGGCTGAATACAATGTTGTAGGACGTTGTTGTGCCTAAATTTTATGGATGAAACAAACCCTAGAAGACTGATCTACACTACAAGAATATTCCTATATTTTATGATAATACTAGCACCATTAATCTCACAAAGAATCCAATATGCCACTCATGTACTAAGCACATAGAAATTAGGCACCATTTCTTAAGG